>PVLC010003724.1:0-93435 GCA_004027655.1 Graphiurus murinus
AGAAGTATATATATATTAGGTAGAAAAGAGGTATCGGGAAAATTCATAATAATATAGTTTTTAGCCTTTTAAAAATCTGGAGAGTGTCGTCCACCCCTCAAAAAGAAGAATTTGGTTCAGCCCAAGAGAGACTACAGCCCAGCCCACTGCCCACCGAAGAGGTACCCGCACGCACACCTGGAAAGAGGAGGAGCCCAAAGTCTCACCTGGAACTCAACCTATGAAAATCTTGTAAACTGAGAGTAAGGGGCTGAAAGATCCCCGCCCTCTCCTATATCCTCTGGAACCCACGTGTAGCTCGCTCTCTTGGACTCCTGCCCGGGATTGGGGGACCATGCCCTAAGATATCCGCACTCCCTGTCTCTCCTCCACCCCAGTTCTCCTCGCCCTGACCTGTCCCTGAAGAAATCTGTCAGATGTTGCAGTTTGATGTGTATTAAAATTCTTTTTTTTACACTATCAACGAACCTGGAGCATTATTCCGTATTGGGGTACAGCCCATACCCCACGACAGTCTTACCCACATTAAGCAACTCCATAGTAGATAATAAAGTGTTCTCCTCTATCAGTTGTCAATTATGTTAGACATTTTATTATGTTTATGTAAGATATACATATACACATACAAATATAGATATCATACATAACTTTTGAAATGTGAAGACTTATTCATCTTATAAATCCTGGTATTCCACTTCTAGAAGACAGAGACACCAACGAATAACCATGTTTCACACTTTTATTTCTAGAACTTTCACCAAGCATGTTAGCAGTTCTCTAGAAGTTAATTAAGCAATGAAAATAAAAATACCGAGAGCAGCCCTGTAATTTTCATACAAAACTGCCTCAGGGCTTGTTGCTATACATATAATTTCAATTATGAGGAAACCTAAGCCCAGGGGAAAGCCATAAATATGGCATCAAAGAGAACTATCTAGACCATTTGCCAAGGCTCCTTACCCAGTCACTGCAGTAGCTTCTGATAAACAGGAATACATTATGTTACACTGTCGACTCCAATTGGTATGGTCAGAGCAACCCAGGGCTGAGAAAAATCAGACTGACTCTAGAAACAGGTGAAATAAAAATTGAAATCTTAAGCCCACTGCATGTGTTCATTTCTCAGGCCTCCCAAGCCCCTGCTGTTAGAGGCTCAACCACTACACAGTGATAACAGAATTCCTGGGGGAAATTTAGCATCTTTCTAGGATTTATGCCACCATGATTCTTACTGATTAAGTTCCTCTACATTGGGAGAGACCTAAGTGCACAACTGCGGTTACATTTGAAGTGTTTATTGAGTAACTCCTTTATGACAGCCACTCTACGCTGTGTTTAAAAGACAAAAATGAGCCAGGCACAGTGGCACACATCTGTAATCTCAGTACTTGGGAGGCTGGGGCAGGAGGACTGCAAGCTCAAGGATAGCCTCAGCAATGTAGTGAGACTCAGCAACACAGCAAGACCCTGTTCCAAAACAAAAAATAAAAAGAGCTGGAGCTCGGAGGTAGGTAGAATGCTGGGTTCAATCCCCAGTAACACACACACACACACACACACACACACACACACACACACACACACGACAAAAATGAATAAGGTATGAAAACCATTATTGCTGTGGCACATTATATTATAACAAGGTATCTATTTATTATAGAACTCTAAGATGAATGCGAATTCAGAAAACTAGTCCTCCTAATTCTGCGTGGAGGAGGGAGAAAGCTAAGAAGTCCAGAGTGTCTTGAAGGATGAAAGGTGAGAAAAGACCAGGTGAAAGGTTTTTAGGTGATGTGCAAAGAAAGATGTGTGACAGAGGGGACATTTGGAATTATGTAAAGTGAGGCTCCAAGTCACGGAAGGGCACAGCATGTCACCTGGGGAGGTAAGCCTTTATGTATCTACGAGGGCATTTTTACAGAAGTAAATTAAGAGGGGAGCCAGGCACAGTAGCGCATGCCTGTAATCCCAGCTACTCAGGAGGCTAGGGTGGGAGAATAGAGAGTTTAAGACCAGCCTGGGCAACTTAGTGAGATCCTGTCTCAAAACGAAATACAAAAAGAGCTACGGACATAGGTCAGTGGTAGAGTGCTCGCCTAGCATGTGCAAGGTTCTGGGGTCCAGCTCCAGTACCAAAAAAAAGGGGAGGGGAGGGAAGGGGAGTAGACTTTTTTTTTTTTCTGTTTGGTACTGAAGGTTGAACTTAGAAGCATTCTACCTCTGAGCCACATCCCCAACCCAATTTCATTTTTTATTTTGAAATGAGGTCTTGCTTAGTTGCTGAAGCTGGCCTTGATCCTGCAATTTTCCATTCTCAGCCTCCCAGGGATTGGGATTATGCCTGACTTGGACTCTGCTTTTTATTTATTTATTTATTTACTTATTTATTTATTTATTTATTTTTGGTGTGTGTAACTGGGGATTGAATCCAGGGACATTCTTAGCTATACCCCCAGCCCTAATTTTCTTTTTTTTTTATTTTGAAGGAGGGCCTCACTAAGTAGCTGAGGCTGGCTGCGAACCTGTGATCCTCCTGTCTCAGCCTCCCAAGTACTGGAATTACAAGTACTGGGATTACAAGCATGTGCCACCATCCCCAGCTTAGACTCTGCCTTTTCAATAAGCTTTTCCTTTGGAAAACCTTCCATCCCAACAAAATGAAAGGGCCCTTTTGTTGTACAGAAGTGTTATGAAATGTTTTTAAGAACTAGAACAAAGCATTTGAATTTTAAACCAATAACCAAGAAGGGCCTCGAAATGTCAGAAGTGAATTTCTAACTAAGCCTCTGGTTTAAAGAAGTGGAGCGAAATCCCATTTCCAAGTTGCTGTGTGTGGTGGTTCTTCAGTTGTGTTTATTCAGCTGTAGTTCACTCTGATTTTTATGGAACCATGAAGCTGGTAGAATTTGGCTTATTCCTATTGATTGGATTTTGGGTGGGTTTCTGTTTTCTTGAGAAAAATGAACATGCATACATTTATTAATTCCCTTGATGCGCAAAGTCAAAGATTTGTTTTATTTGGTTAGGGGCCTGAAATATGATTCAGAGGTCATGATACCTCAAATTTTTTCATAGCTTATGAAATTAATCTCAAATGTCTATCTTTCTCTTTTTTTTGCACTGGGGATTGATCACAGGGGCATTCTACCTCTGAGCTACATCCCCAGCCCTTCTTTGTTTTTTGTTTTGAGACTCAGTTCAGCTAGGTTGCTAAGAGTCTCACTACATTGCTGAGGCTTTCCTCAAGCCTGTGATCCTCCTGTGTCAGCCTCCCAAGTACTGGGATTATAGGCATATGCTACTACACTCAGCTCAAATGTCTCTCTTTTTTTTGTAATCATCAAAATGCTAACATGCCACTTCCTTTACAAAAGTTGGTTTGACCAAGCAAATATTCAGTGGACTAGATTTAGAAAACTAGCACAAGAAAAGGTCTAAAGTTTATGATGTTGCTTTCTGTGGGCCCATTCACCTCCTCCCCAAAAATCAGAATTAGAAGGATATGGTTACCATAACAGGGCAATGTAATTAAGAGTCTGAGATCCTCAGCACAAGTTGAAATATTTATAACTGCATATCAAACCATGTGCTCTTGACCAAAGCTGAGTATGCGATACACTTTTTTTTTATATATGCTTTTATTGGTGCATTACAATCATATATCACAGTGAGGTTTAAAGTGATACAGACATATGTGCACACATCACTTGATGTATTTCCATCTATATCTCACCCCACTCCCCCCTCCTCCCGCCCTGTACATGTTAATGAGATTGGTAGTAATACCTTTATATACCTTTATATAACGACATAACAATATTTGATCTGCTTCTTTCTTCAAGCCTCCCCCTTCTCCTCCTTTCCTCCCTCCCCCAGTCCTCTTCTATTATTCTCCTGGTCTCTTTTGCTTTTTATTTTCTTTCTAGTTTGCACATTATGAGAGAAAACATACAACCCTTAACTATCTGAGACTGGCTAGTCTCACTTAGCATAGTGTTCTCTAGTTCTGTCCATTTCCCTGCAAATGATATAATTTTACTCATCTTAATGGCTGAGTAAAATTCCATTACGTGTCTCTGCCACCTTTTCTTTATCCATTGATCTGTTGTTGGGCACCTAGGTTGGTTTCATAAGTTGGCTATTGTGAATAGTGCTGCGATAAACATGGATATACATGTATCACTATAGTATTCTGACTTTAATTCTTTTGGAAAGATACTTCCATTTCCAACTTGCTTCTGTTGGCCTGAAAAATTGGAAATAAATCCAGCATCTGACTTAGCTGAGGAGTCTTTTCTTCAAGGCTAGGGAGAGTTTCAAGCCAAACATAACATGTGAAAGGAACCCTGTTCCACATGTGTCCCTGAAACTTCTAGCTTTCAATCCCGTATTTCTCAACCAAAATGCTCCAGTGTAACAGGGTTTGCACAGGATAAACTGAGAGGGGCTGAGTGGCCAGTGACCTCGTAAGCACCACAGAGGTCTTAAAGAATAGGAAGATACCCAATACTCCTACTTTTGCTCAAATGCCTTGAATCATTTAAACCTACCATTTCTGCAGCTGAGAAAATATCAACTGTTCCATGTAGTTCAACCCACTGCTTGGAAACTACAGAATTATGGGCAATTTTTCCACATTTTTCTTCTTTTCTTTTTTTTTTTTTTTTGAGGTACTGGGGATTGAACTCAGGGGCATTCTATGTTCGAGCTATACCCCCAGCCCTATTTTTTATTCTTTATTTTTTTTTGAAACAGGGTCTCACTAAGTTGCAGAGAGCCTCACTAAGTAGCTGAGGCTGGCCATGAACCCGGATTCTCCAGTCTCAGCCTCCCAAATGCTGGGATTACAAGCATGCGCCACCACGCCCAGTTTCCACATTTTTTTTTTACACTATTGATCTGTTTTTTTCTTCTTAGAAAGACTATGAAAGAGTAGGCTTTAGAGAAGAAAGTATCAAAACTCATACCAAAACAACAGCAAAAATTTGAACAATAAAAATGTCCTAATAATTCGAAAGGCAGACTAAATCAACCTCCTAGGAAAATCTTATCTAAATAATCTATCTACTCAATTTCTGCCTTTTTGGCTTTTCCTAAACTTCCCATTGTCATCAATAGCTCCTGGAAAATATGTTTTTCTATACGCAAGAAGAGAGGAGCCAGGCATGGTGGTGCACGCCTGTAATCCCAGTACTTGGGAGGCTGAGACTGGAGAATCACGGGTTAGAAGACAAATTCAGCAACTTAGTGAGGCTCCCAGCAACCTAGAGAGACCCTGTTTCCAAATAGAAAATAGGGGTGGGGTTGCAGTTCAGAAGTAAGACAACCCTGGATTCAATCCCCAGCATCAAAAGAAAAGGGGAAAAAAAAAAAAAAAAAAAAAGAGTACTGGGTTCTTGCTGGATAGGAAAGATTATTCTGAGGCCGTAGTTTCTTCATCTTAAAGGAAGCTCTTGGATTAGATGACCTTTAAAGTCCCTCCTAGCTTTAGCACTAACAATTTATTGGAATTTTGTACTAGACCTTATTTTACCTATATCCACTTGCATTTTATAATATCATGTTGCTGAACTCATGAATAATTTACAGTCTGTATGAACAGCCATTAACTGTCATTGGACCTCAACCAAAAACAAAAAGTTCAACCCCTTGACTACATACAACACTTATTTTTGCCAAAGGCACATTTGCTTGCCCACCACACTCTGCAATCCCTTCCTCCCTTCTTCTCTGCAACAGGTCCTGCTCTATCACAGCTCAACTTAGATTTCACTCCTTCCAATGTGATCTCCTGTGGTCCACACCTGTTTTGAGAGATTCTGCTATGGAAACAATTTTCAAGATTTTGATGCTGCCCCCAAACTACCCATACACTTTCAAATCAGAGTTCAAATACTTCTGTTTTAAAAACAAGCACCTCTCTCTATCTGTATCTCTCTCTCTCTCTCTCTCTCTCTCTCACACACACACACACACACACACACACACACACACACACTTTAATTGTTCAAATTCTAAAGCATTCCAGAAAACATACCAATTTTTTTCATGGTTTATTCATTCAAACACAAAAAATAAAAAAATTTTTTCCAGTGGAAATCAGATTGCAAATTGGCAGACTCAGCTCACGAATGTGTTTATGGAACCCACAGAGTATTTTCAAATATTTGATTTAATGTTGCCAAAATTTTCAGATGGGGAAATTTCACTTCAAATTGTAAATGTCCATCTTCTCTTGAAAAATTGAAAACCATGATACCAAAAAGCCCTTATTTCTCTAGCCAGAGCCAAGAGGTAGCATATACTTGCAGAGTTATAGTCGTTTAACTAAAGAACCTAAGTGGTGTCCTTTTTGGTACTTTTCCTCCCTCAAATAAATGAGCTAAAGAATAAAGATCACCTTAGTCAAAGATGGCTTATGAATTTGACTCATTTACTATCTTACCATATCCTCAATAATTTAATTCAGAACCAAAATAAAGTCTATCAAAATTATGTGATGAACCATAGATCTAAATTAACTATCTTAAAGAAAATATGTAAGTTTCTATTATTGTTATGCAACATAAAGTTGAGCATTTTTCCTAACTATATTAAAGTACAAGCATTGAGATCTAGATCACGTAAATTTATTTTCTTTTTCAATAATGTTATTGCTAGATTTTTTTTATTTTATTTTATTGATTGATTGGTTGCAGTGCTAGGGATTGAACCCAGAAGCATTCTACTGGTGAGCTACACCACCAGTCCTATTTTATTTTTTATTTTGAAACAGGGTCTCACTAAGTTGCTATATTGCCAATACTGGCCTCGAGCCTGCAATCCTGTCTCAGCCTCCCAAGTACTGGGATTACAGGCATGCACCACCACACCTGGCTAGCTAGATTTAAATTTAGTCTATCATAAAAGCATTGCAGAATCTATAAACATAATACATTTTTAAAGACTGCTATTCATATTAATCTTGTGTCCTCTTTGCTTAAAATAGTTGCTATATTTGCCTAATCAGGTCATAGTCCTTTTAAAAGCCTTAATAGTTTCTTATCTCTACCCTGCAAGAAAAGGAAATCATCACTGACTTGACAAGTATCTTCTTGACAAGTATTTTGTTCTTAGCCCCACTACGGATTCAAATGTTTTCTTTCAAGTGGAGATAAGATTCATTTCATGGGAGTATTACTATTATTTGAAGAAATGGTATAGATCATAATGGACATGGTAGAATTAATATATAAGATATGCTACAGTTTGGATCTTAGATGTGTCTCAAATGTCCACATGTTAAAGTCTTAGTCCCCAGCCTGGCACTACTGGGAAGTAAGGGAAACTTTTAAGAGGTGGGGCCTAACAGAGGGTCTTATATCACGGGGGGCTTAAAGGGGATAGCAGGACCCCAGCCTTTTCCTCTTTCTTTCATGTTCCTGCCATGAAGTGAGCAGTCTGCTCTACTCTGTGCTCCCCACCATGATGTGCTGCCTCGCCAGCCCCGCAAACAATGGGACCAATCAATTATGTACTGGAACCTCCAAAACTGAGACAAAATAAACTTTTTTTGTATGTGGTACTGGGGATTGAACTCAGGGGCATTCTACCGTCTAGCTACACCCCCAACCCTATTTTTTATGCTTTATTTTGAAACAGGGTCTCACTAAGTTGCGGAGGGCCTCACTAAGTAGCTGAGGCTGGCCTTGAACCCGGATCCTCTGGTCTCAGTCTCCCAAATGCTGGGATTACAAGCATGCACCACCATGCCCGGCTTAACTTTTTTTCTTTACAAGTGGATCACCTCAGGCATTTGTTATAGTCACAGAAAGCTGACTAACACAGGGTGCTATCCAATTATCCATTATCTACACTAACCACAAAATAAAGCAAATTGGATGAAACTGCAGCATAGATGATGAGATTAGTCATAGACCTTCCTTGTCTCCCAGAAACATACTTCACAAAAAGCTAAGAAAACCCAAAGAGCAGAATCTGCCAGAGATGTGACTATGTTGGAAAGAAAAAAGAAAGCAAGCATCATACTGCAGCTGAAGGCTTAAGTAGTACAGAATGTTGCTGAAAATTTCAATTTAGTTCTTCTTCTGAAGCATATTATCTTTTTTCCATCAATAGGATAGCTTAGCCAACGCCTAGGAGCACTTCTGATGATATAAGATCCTTTAACCATTACAAATTCATCCCCCTTAAATTCTGAGATCCTAAGTATAGGGGTCTAAATTTAGAATATACATATTCTGCACTCTATCATATGGGAAAAAATCATTATTAGCTTCTAAATTCAATCAGAAAAGCACAGCAACAATTCTTGCTTTATGTTGTAAAGAGTACACTTCAAAATATCATTGATGCAAGCATTACTTCCTTCAATGTGTCCATATGACTAAAAAGTCCTTGATACAAGGGCTTCTTTTTATGAACAGAAATGTAGAAAACAAACAGACATGTCTTATATTAACCTCTAACAATAATAGGCATAAATTCTCAGTCCAACAGACAAAATTTAATAAATGACTCCTTTATACTGTCAATGACAAAAACATTTCTCCCCTATAGGAATATCTACAGTACCACAAGTAAACTGATGCATAACATCTCTGCTCTTCTGAGGCTCTAAGAGTCCACCTTTCTAAAAAAAACTAGATAGGAGATACGTGGCACTGCAAGTTTTAACCTAGCCAATAAGTTGGTCTGGCAAGTGTGGTATGTGAGAAAGCTCTAGTCCACTCAATATGAGCTTAAATCAAGTCGCTTCTCTCTGCTAAAAATGCTCCTCAGCATTCTTTCTACCTTTTAAATTTTCTATGATGCTACAGCATTGCTGGTATTCAATAAAGCTCAATGATAAATATTGCATATGAATAATGTTTAAATGTTTTAAATTATGCATAAACCCAAAGGTCAATATAAGCACAGGTAAACAAGACCTGGCACAGTAACTGCTCCATCTCTAAGTTCAAACTTGGCTTTTTATTATGATGATATGGTGATGAAATGATTCACATATGTAGACCATCACACATCCCTGACACACCTATCTTTGTCAAATCATAAATTTTACCATTCATATTCTGTGTCTTTGTTTTTAACCATAGATACATTTGAAGATCCCTGAGTACCTCTCCCTAATGTCATTCACTCCTCTGTTTCTTCCAGGTTACCAGCAGAGCTCTTAAAGAATCAGATGGTGCCTGGGATTTACTCCAAAACAATGTGAGAAGGAGGGAGGAAAGAAGTTAGAGAATATGAGGTAAGATTGCCCATGAATTGATCATTGGCCCAGGTGATGGGATGATCATTATACCATTCTCTCTACTCATATATGTTTGGAAGGCTCTAAGAGTCCACCTTTCTAAAAAAAACTAGGTAGGAGATACTTGGCACTGCAAGTTTTAACCTAGCCAATAAGTTGGTCTGGCAAGTGTGGTATGTGAGAAAGCTCTAGACCACTCAATATGAGCTTAAATCAAGTCGCTTCTCTCTGCTAAAAATGCTTAAGAAAAAGTTTTTCCAAAAAAGAGAGAGAGAAAGCAATCAGACTGTAAGCACATCTAGAATACACTCCTAAATTTGTGCTATACAATATGGTAGCCACTCGCTCCATTTGACTGTTTAAATATAAAATTAATTAAATTTAAACAAAATAGAAATTTCAGCTCTGCAAGCTACACCAGCCACACTTCAAGGGTTCCACAGTCATGAATAGCTAGTGGCTACTATATTAGATGCTGCAGTGGAAGGCTAGCTCCCATCACCACAGAAAGTTCCATCTGGCAGCACTGTTCTGCAGCCGAGGCTAGTGTCTCTATATGCTAAGAACAGGGTATAGCCAACAGTCAGAAGACCTGGCCTTGCCGTCACCACTGCATACCTTGGGTAAGCCTTAAATCCTGATCCATCAAATAGGGACTGAAGATGTGTAGTCAAGGATAATGTCAATCAGTCTAAGTTGTTGTGACAGTAAACATTTACCCACTGAAATCTAATTGCCAGAAAAATATGTGGAATTGCACAATTTCGACTAGGAAATCATGGTGGTGTGTACCATGAGTTTAGTGGCAAAACCAATGTGCAAGTTAGCAGTAATATTCCAGAAGTAGACTTAAAGGAAGAAGAAAAAAATGTGAAAATGACTCCAGTTTTAGTTTGAGAAATGGAAAAATCACATATTTCAACTTCCAATTTGTTAAATTTTCTCCTCCCACTCCCTTTATTTTGGAGTAGAAAAAAATAACTTTTTACTTGCTTTTTTAACACTCAATTTTCTCATGGTTAGTAAGTCTAAAAGCTAAATGATAGAAAGCTGGCCAAGAAACATAGCTAACAAAAAGCTAAGAAAACCCAAAGAATGTGCCATTTGGGCCAAACAGCAAACAAAGGCACTTGAATTCATGCAAAATCCCAAGAAGGCTAACAACAGAGACTCTAGTCTCAATTTTCTTCTGTATTTCTCCTTCCCAGTGAGTACCAAGAATCTCAAAGAAAGCATCAAAAAAGACCACTAACCTTGCCTTTTCAAAATGAAATTATTTTGCATCCAGAGCCATATTTCCCTTTATTCTGGACTGTTCTAAGAGAAACTGATTACACAGATAATATTTCTAGCATCCTTTTTTCTCTAAATCTGGTAACGAAAAAAAAAAAATCCTGATACTCCTCTATATAAGGGTGTTAAAAAAAAAAAGTTAAATAAACCAAGTGAGATATTTGCATCTCAACCCAGGACAAACAAGTGATTCTGAACCATTTGTCCACATTACCACATGGGGATAGTTCCACACACAATGATTCCCAACCAGAGTGCACATGAGTTAAAGTATGAGGAAGGGGAATACAGGCCTGGCTGGTTTGTTAACTACAAGTACCTTTATCCAAAGTTACCACAGGAGAAATTGGGCAATTCATTTAAAAAACTATTTAAGACACGGGGCGTGGTGGTGCACGCTTGTAATCTCAGCATTCAGGAGGCTGAGACCAGAGGATCCGGGTTCGCGGCCAGCCTCAGCTACCTAGTGAGGCACTCCGCAACTTAGTGAGACTCGGTTTCAAAATAAAGAATAAAAAATAGGGCTGGGGTGTAGCTCGGAGGTAGAATGCCCCTGAGTTCAATCCCCAGTACCGCAAAATAAATAAAGAAAGAATAAAAAATAGGGCTAGGGGTGTAGCTCAGAGGTAGAATGCCCCTGAGTTCAATCCCCAGTACCTCAAAAAAAAAAAAAAAGTATTTAAGGACTGGGTACAATCCCAGTACTTGGGAGGCTGAGACAGGGTCTTACAGGTTCAAGAACAGCCTCAGCAACCTAGCTTCAAAACAAAAAAATAAAAGGGCTGGGGGTATAGCTCAAAGGTAGAATGACCCAAAGGACTGGGATATAGCTCAAGGGTAGACTACCCCTGGGTTCAATCCTCGCTGCCGCCAAAAAAAAAAAAAAAAAAAAAAGGACAAACTAGTTCACCTTAAAACATCTAAACATTCTCCAATTTTTTCACAAGGGGCCATGGCTTTTTCATCTTAATGGGTCAGAGGAATTACAACCAGGATGTCTTTCCAGCACAAAACTTGGGCACCATCTATGACTTCCAGTTTGTTTCTTTAAAATAAAGAAGTATTATCATTAATGCAATCAGACACAGATGCTTTTTAGATACTTACAATTTTTTCTCTAACATTCTATACTTATTTTACCTATACTAAATTCACAACAGTTTTATTTTTAAAAAATGGTCACCTTTACCAAATATTTCCAAAGCATCTAATTTAAAAGTGATGTGGCATTGGGGCTTTTGTTTCATTGACTTCCAGAACATAAAATTAAGTTATGCAAGTAGATGGCTTCGACAACTGGCATAAGCAGGTTTGAAACCAGACAACTGATCCAGGAAGTGTGTCATTCGATTGGTGGTTGGAGGGTATACAATCGCAGGCGTATCCTGGAGTGAAATACCAGTCCACTAGTCAAAAGCATCCAGCATGTTCAGTCAGAGTGTTTTGTACAGGAATGAAGAGCACAAATTAATCTGGCAGAATTTGAAAAGATTCCCTCCAGATTCGGATACAACTTTCCAATTCCGTTTGTTGTGCCCATCTCATCCCTGCCTTAAACCAAAATAATACATCTCTAATAGTAGCCTGGGAGGGAAAAAGCTGAAGATTGCCTTTTAAGCACTACTCAAATTACATTATCAAAGGGGAAGAGAAGGGAAATGAAATAGGCTCCATACTTTCTGAATGCTATCCACCAAAGTTCCAGATATTACCATCTAAAACAAAGGCAAGCCCCAACACTGGCTAGAAGGCCCTCCCAGTCACAGAAGTTGAGTGTTATCTAAATCTCAGCCTTTTATCATCCACTACACTTGAAGCTTCCTAAGAGGGAAGCACAAGACTAGAAACATAAAAGACCTTCAAATAAGCAGGGCCTGGCAGCACTCACCTGTAATCCTAAAAGTCAACTTTGGAACTACAGCTAGTGGCAGTAAATTAATTAGTAATCTCAATGGCTGAGACAGTATCTTAATTTCCTACCTTAAATCCATAAAGCACCTGGAATTTTAGTTTCAGAATGGGGCAAATTTGATTACACCAACTAAAAAACTTCATGGAGGGCTGAGAGACCAAACCTGCTTTAACTGGACTATCCAACATTCCCTTGGGGAGAAGTGATTAAGAGATTGGCTAAGAATGGGAAAACACTTTGAAACAAAGAGGTATGTAACAGGTAAAAGATCAAATTGTTGCAACAGTCCAAAGTACTAGTCTTAGAGGCCTGCCCACACACACACAAAGTCAAACCAACCGCCTCAAAGACTAAGAGCAAAGGTGATACATTGAGGAAGATTCAGTGAATATATCACCTTCATTTCCAAATGATGGAAATCTACTATCATTCCATATGGAAAAACAAGAGACCCAGAATAGCCAAACCAATTCTCAGCCATAAGAACCATGCAGGAGGCATCCCAATACCTGACTTCTACAGAGCTATAGTAATAAAAACAGCATGGTATTGGCACAAAAATAGAAACATAGACCAATTAAACAGAATAGAAGATACAGAAACAAATCCACACACTTATAGCTAATTGATTTTCAACAAAGGTACCAGACACATATGTTGGAGAAAAGATAGCCTTTTCAACAAATGGTGTTGGGGAAACTGGTTATCCATTTGTAGAAGAATGAAATTAAATCCCTCCCTCTCACACTGCACAAGAGTCAACTCAAGATTAATCAAAGACCTGGAAATTAGACCAGAGACTGTGAAATTACTAGAGGAGGGCATAGGTCCAATACTCCAACATATAGACACAGCTAGCAATTTCCTCAATAAAACCCCCAAAGCTCAAGAAATTAAAACTAGAATTAATAAGTGGGATGGCATTAAACTAAAGTTTTTGTTCCTCAAAGGAAACCGTCAAGAGTCTAAAGAAAAAGCCTACAGAATGGGAAAAGATCTTTGCCACCTATCTCTATGTTAAAGGACTAATATCTAGAATATACAAAGAACTTAAGACTTTAGACTAAAAAAACAAATAACCCAGTCAAGAAATGGGCAATTGAATTGAATAGGGACTTCACAAAAGAGATATAAATGGACAATAAATACATGAAAAAATGTTCAACATCATTAGCAATCAGAGAGATGCAAATCAAAACTACACTGAGATTCCATCTAACCCCAATCAGAATGGCAATAATCATGAAGTCAAAAAATAATAAATGTTGGCAAGGATGTGGGGTAATAGGAACTCTTCAACACTTTTGGTAAGATTGCAAACTAGTTCAGCTACTATGAAGATCAGTGCTGAGACTCCTCAGAAAATTGGGAATGGATCCATCATATGATCCAGCTATACCACTCCTGGGCATCTTGCCAAAGGGACTGAACTCAAAATATTATAATACATGCATATCCATGCTTATGGCAGCACAATTCACAATAGCCAAATTATGGAACCAACCTAGGTGTCCATCAACAGATGAATGAACCACAAAATTATGGGATATATACATATTGGAATTCTACCGAGTAAGAAAGAACAAAATTATGTCATTTGCAGGAAAATGAATGGACCTGGAGAATATTATGTTAAATGAGTTAGCCAGTTACAGAAAGTGAAGGGTCATATGTTTTCTCTCATATGCAGAAGGTAGGGAGTAACTGGGATACCAGAGGGACTCCAGATAATGGAGGAGAAACCTCAGTGGCCAGGGAAGTGGTGGTGGGGGGAGATCAAGGAAAGAATCACTTCCATTCACATTATGTAATATGTGAGAAGACCAATGTCAATCTCAATATCCTGTATGGGGAAGGGTGGGAGTAGGGGGTGGAGATTCACCAAGGGCTGTGTGCATTTTTGTCACTATCAACATGAACTGCATTATGATGTGAGACTACAATGCACCAATAAAAGTATTTCAAAATCATCTGCATCTATATGTAGATATAGACAAAAAATACAAAAAGTTTAAGTGATGCATCCATTTTTTTTTTCTTTTCTGAGTCAAGTTTTTTGTTTTTTGTTTTTTGTTTTTTTGGTTTTTTTTGCGGTACTGGGGGTTGAACTCCGGGGCATTCTACCTCCGAGCTATACCCCCAGCCCTATTTTTTATTCCTTATTTTGAAACCGGGTCTCACTAAGTTGCGGAGTGCCTCACTAGGTAGCTGAGGCTGGCCGCGAACCCGGATCCTCTGGTCTCAGCCTCCGGAATGCTGGGATTACAAGCGTGCGCCACCACGCCCGGCCTGAGTCACGTTTTTACAAAAGTTTGAAGTCAGCTCTACAATAAACAGTGCTGAAAACCTAGTAAAAGGTCAGTTTGTTGTAGGCTTTTTAAATTTTTGGTACTGAGAGTTGAACCCAGGGGGATTCTACCTAAGAGCCACACCCCAGCCTATTTATTTTATTTTATGTTTATTTTTTTTCGGTTCTAGGGATTGAACCCAGAGGCATTCTACCTCCGAGCTACACCCCCAGCACTATTTTTTATTAATTTTGAAACAGAGTCTAAGTTGCGAAGGGCCTCACTAAGTAGATGAGGCTGGCTGCAAACCTGCAGTCCTCCTGTCTCAATCTCCCAAATACTGGGATTACAAGTGTGCGCTACCACGCCCAGCTTTTATTTTTTATTTTGAAACAGCATCTCACTAAGTTGCTTAGTGCCTCACTAAGTTGCTGAGGCTGGTCTTGAACTTGCAACTCTTCTGTCTCAGCCTCCCAAGTACTAGGATTATAGGCATGCACCACCACATCTGGCTTAAGCATTTTTTTTTTTTTAACATTCATAGTAGTTTGCATGTTACCAAACATTCATACTCTCTAATTTGTATAAGGTAAAAGAAGAACCCCAAACCAGAAAAATGAGATGTTTTCATCTAAGTTTCCCTGTTGTTTGGGGAAGTGATCCAGGAGAACAGGAACGGTGTCGAGGAAGAGTAAAGAGGGAATGCCATTCTAAGAGGATCATGGACCTAATCACCCTTGTGGGCTTGAGGCTGGGGCCATATGGGGCCCCGCAGAAGCCATGTGCCCTCTCCCTCAGGACTGTCCAACACTGGAGGAGTTCCAGAAGGGGAACTTCAAGTCAGGACAAGTGGGGTCCTTGGCATATGTGACACAAAAGAATTTCAAAGTTAGAGACACAGATTTACTTAAGAAAACAGATACACACTCAAGGGAGAATGTGAGCTGTCTCAAGAAAGACAGACATCTTTGGGGGGTAAATCAAGGAATACACATTCATGGGAGAATGCAGTCCATCTCCAGAGAAAGCCAGCATCCCAGTGGTCTGGGGTGTTACTATTTATAGAGGGATAGATGTTAGGGGCAGGACTAGGGGAGGAGTTACACAATTTAGCACCAGTTTCCCAAGTACAGGAGCACTGCCCTCAAGTTACTTTTGTAGGCAAGGATGGAAAAAGAATGGGTCAAGGACCTGAAAGAACCAAGGCTACTGGGCTAAGGACAGGGCCTGAGTAGCTCAAGAGTTGCATGTTCTACATTTCGAAGGTTCAAAGGCTGGGCCATTATTGGGTGAGGTGATGCACACCTAAGATTCCAGTACTTGGGAGGCTGAGACAGGAGGATGATAGGTTGGAGACCAGTCTCAGCAAACTTACTGTGAGACTCTCTGCAACCTAGTGAGACCCTATTTCAAAATATTAAAAAATTTTAAAAGGCTGAGAGTGTAGCTCAGAGGTAGGTGGGTTCAATCCTCAGCACACACACACACATACAAAAAAAAAAGCCCAATAGAGGGAGAAGCTTGGCACAGGGATGGGCAGAGCATGCCTCAGTGGTGGGCTCTGAGTAGGAAACAGGAAGCCAGCTCGTTTTGAGTGTACAGAAGGAGGGGAAGTACTCAGTTCCTACTAGGGCAAGTGGGATGGCGGCTTGGGTTTGAACCCAGTCTTCAATATAAAGCAGTGGTTTCTTCAGCATTCATTTCCCTTGGGTGACCAACTTTCACTGCACACCACTGTTCCAGGTGTGAGGATAAGAACTTTGTGTGCACTAACTCATTTCATCTGTAACTCTTTGAAGGAGGTACTGGCATTACTTTACAGATAAGTAACTTGCCTAAGATCACAGAGCCTGTTAAACAGCAGAGCTGATAAACCCTGGAACTCCTGCAGCGTGGCTCCAGAGCCTGCATTCTTGACCAAACAGCAAGGGAAGGAAGGGAGCCATCCCAGGCATCTGCACTTAGGTTCAGACAGGCTGGGAAAGATTGGATTTGGAAGCATCCCAAGGGAAATAGTTGTGTCAAGCAGCTGGAAGTCCTAATGGCCTCACAAGCATTTCCCAGAGAGTACAGTTCCAAGCTGGGGCCACCAGGGATCGGGAGCAGCACAGAAGGTCTTTCTGAAGGTCGCCTCATCACCGACTTGGAGAGGCTGCCTCTGGACACTAGCTCATCATGAGCGAACAATAGGAGCAGTCACCCTCAGACTTCAATTCATTCTGCTTTCCATCTCTTGTTAACACTTTCTCATCTCATTCATTCTCTCTCTCTCTCTCTCTCTCTCTCTCTCTCTCTCTCTCTCTCTTTCTGTCACACACACACACACACACACACACACACACACACACACACACATCCTCCTCCCATGCCTAATGAGAATTAGAATAAGACAGATAAAGCCAGAAGAATCACTACAGACAAATTTTTAAAAATAGGTCTGAGGAGGTGGGCATGATGGTACATGCCTGTAGTACTTGGGAGGCTGAGACAGGAGGATCACAGGTTCAAGGAAGATGAGTTCTATCAATTTAGGGAGAGCCTCGGCAACTTAGTGAGACCCTGTTTCAAATTTTGAAAAAAGAAATTAAATCTGAGAATATAGCTCAGTGGTAGAGCACTTGCCTCGCATGGTCAAAGCCCTGGGTTCCATCCCCAGTACCACCAAATAAATAAATGCCCTTGACTTCATACTAGACCCTTTGATTAGGATGCTATAGTCAACTTACCATAATTCACAATATTGACTGTCTCTCCCTAGAAGAGGATTTCCTTCCCCATCCCATAGCTCTCAAACTTGCCAAGCGACTTAGAGCCACTCTTTGCTGGAAGATTACCCATCCCCACCTCCAATTATTTGGGATGAAATTCGTGTGGAAGTGACCCATCAAAGTCAGTTCAAGGTCTAGTATATCTCTGTCTCTTCTGCCTCCAGACTAGCAACATCAGGATGGAAGCCACTCTCTCTCTCCGAGCCTTGGTCCCAGAGTCAACACAGTATGCGTGGAGCAGACCTCAGAGGATGGGACAAACGAAAACCTTGAGCAACAAACCTTTGCTGTACAAACCACTGAGCTTCAGGGCCAATATGCTATCTCAACACAGTGTAGCCTGATGTATACAGAGGTAGGTCTCTGTGGCATGTTGGTCTCACAGCCTCATTTCCAAAGCTGAGCTTTCCCACCAAAAAGCTGAACCAGATTTAAAAAGGGCTAAAGGTGGAGCTTGGAGGTAGAATGCCCCTAGGTTCAATCTCTAGCAACACACACACACACACACACAAAAGGAAGACCTATATCTATATTCCCCTTGTTGGGTGCCCAATTTTTCTTTCTGCCTGATGTCTTTCCTACCTCCCCACCTCAGCAGGGTCACGGTTCACAGGTGGACACAATGCATCTGCACGGCTGGACTTCATTATCTGACTTGAGCAAGGTGCTTATACTCATTGGCACTGATCCTAAAAATAACTGTTAGTGTCTTGGTTTTAGTCATGTCTGGGTACAAAGTCCTGGTTTCTAACTCAGGACAGGCCTAAGGTGATGCAAATTTTATTTTAGATCACCTACAAATCCTTGATTAGCCACCTGCCCACGTATTGTTTTCATGTTCCACAGCAGCTGCTCTATTGATGAGCTGCCAGCAGGGCCTGTGTGGGCCCGGAGAGGAGGCATTGTTTAGTTGGAAGGGAGTTTTCTGTCAGACTAGTTTTTAAAGAGGAGGGGGTATTAATTATATTGTAAAGGAAGTCTCTTTGAGAAAAAGGATAGAAGCTTTATATATGTTCTATCTTTGTTTAAATAATGGTTCAGCTCTGCTGACCCCAGTCAGGACAGGTCTAGCTAAGACTATGGAAGACAGATCCCAATAAAAATGATAAAATCTAAAATCCAAGCTTAAGGCCCCCAAAAAAGAGGAAAAAACAGGCACAGAAAACCCTGTAGACTGCTCCCAGAGTCTACACCGGATGACCCTCATCAGTGTGGCATCGTCAGTGGGTGTAAACACTTTGTCCTTTGGCAATAATCAAAGTAGGCCATCCAAATCATGGAAACAACACAGCCCCACATTCGTTCATTCCTTTGTCGACACAGACACAGGGTGGCCCCGTGCCCAGCACTAAACATCCATTTCCTCCGTTATCAGAGCGTTCAAATGGTCAGAAAGGGCTTGTCAAGGCACAGTTTGATTTCAAAGCAGCTCATACAAATGGGTTATGCTTGCTGATAGACCTCAAAAGTTGAAAAAAAAAAAAGTTTACAGAAACACACTAGCAAGCCAAGAGTTGTTATATGAGGATGGTAGGATGTGGATGGTTTTGTTCTTGTAACTGATTCCATGAGTTACGATTTTCACTGTAGTATAGACATATACATATACATATATATACATATATGTATATAATTTGTACATATATAATTTAGACATATATATTATATATATATATATAATTTGTACTAGGGATTGAATCCAGAGGCATTCTACTTTCAAGCAAGGTGCCTACACTCATTGCTACTGATCCTAAAAATAATTGTCAGTCCGGGTTCAAAGTCCTGGTTTCTAACTCAGGACTTTGGAAACAGTGTCTCACTAGGTTGCAGAGGTTGGCCTCAAACCTGTGATACTCCTGTCTCTGCCTCCCAAGTACTAGGATTACAGATGTGTGCCACCACACCCAGTCACACACATCATTTTTTTTTTTTTTTTTTTTTGCGGTACTGGGGATTGAACTCAGGGGCATTCTACCTCCAAGCTACACCCCCAGCCCTATTTTGTATTCTTTATTTTGAAACCGAGTCTCACTAAGTTGCGGAGTGCCTCACTAGGTAGCTGAGGCTGGCCGCGAACCCGGATCCTCCGGTCTCAGCCTCCCAAATGCTGGGATTACAAGCGTGCGCCACCATGCCCGGCTACACACACATCATTTTTAAAGAACTGAAAAGATAAAATAATCTACAGCTTTCAAAAGATTTTTTAAAAAGGATGACTGTACTTCAAACATTTACTGCCTTTGTTAATAATTACTTATAGAATCTGTGTGTATAATTTATACCACTGACTAAAAAGTTCTTAATTTTAAAAACCACCCTAAGCTGGGTGTGGTGACATATGCCTGTAATCCCAGCCCTTGGAAAGCTCACAGCAACTTAGCAAAACTCTCAGCAACCTAGCAAGAGCCTGTTTCAAAATTTTTTAAAAAAAACAAAAAACAGGGGGGCAGGGGCTAGGGGTGTAGCTCAGAGGCAGAATGTCTTTGGGTTCAACCCCCAGCACCACCAATTAAAAAAAGGACAGCCCCTGTATTGTTCAGCTGTCCCCTTCCCTAGATCTTTTTCAGCTCCATTGATCTTTCTCCACTTTCTCCAGCCAGAGCCTCCATCTAGGGCCACATCTTCAAGTCATAGAGGTGCAAATATTAGACAAGAAAAAAACAACACTTCACACTTCCTCACACACAGCTGCTCCCTTTAAGATAGGCATATCTTTAGGAACTTCCTACAGGGATCCCCATGTAAGATCCTTTACCAGAATCTTAATTACTGATTCAGCAATGAGTGCATAATTCCCTTCTCCTTAGTTTACAAATGACACTGAAGTCTGTCACTTTAATATACAAGGACACTGAATCTCTCAGAAAATAACAGCTCCAGATAAGAGTGGAATTTGTGGGGGGCGGGGCTGGGGGTTGAACCCAGGGGCTTCTAACTCTGAGCTATATTCTGGATCCTTTTTATTTTTCGTTTGTTTGATTTGGGGGGTTGTTTGTTTCTTTTGGTACTGGGGATTGAACCCAGGGGTGTTCTACCTCTGAGATTACACTTCCAGCCCTGTTTTATTTTTATTTTGAAACAAGATCTTGCTAGGTTGATATGAGTCTCACTATTTGCTGAGGCTGTCCTCAAACCTGTGATCTTCCTGTCTCAGCCTCCCAAGTACTGGGATTACAAGCATGTACAACCACACCCGGCTAAGAAGGGAAATACTTTGTCTACTCTATTCCCAACACCTAGAATAGTATCTGTCACATAGTAGAGGTTGGATAAATGGTGTTACATGAGCAAATGGTAAACTTGGTTTTCCATTTCTTTTGGCTCAAGATAAAGAACAATTAAATTAAGTTCTTGAAGAATAGGGAAATTTCTGCCACTGGAAAAGTTTAAACATACCTTTTGTTAGGAATAAAGTAAGAAATACTTCTACATTGGGGATAAGACTGAACCAAATAACCTCTAAAGTTCTTCTCAACTCCTAGAATCTATAATTTGATGACTACCAAACTTAAGAGGGAGTGGATCAGTTATATGAAGCCTGATTCTCAGGTGGAGTAATTACCATGTGCTGTTTAAAATAAAGATAATAGCTGACCTGTAATGTAGATGCAAAGCTACTAATTCATACAAAATGTAGACACATACCTAGGAGGGCAATGCTCTTGCTAATTATCAGTTATACTGTAGCAACAGCACATGTGTTTTAGGGTCTTCCCAGGCCAAGTCCTGAAATCATCATGGGCAAATGGAGAAGCTAGTGACAGAGATTAAAAAAATGGAACAAACAAGCCAGGCAGGGTAGCCCACACCTGTAATCCCAATACTGAAACAGGAGGATTGCAGGTTCTAGGCCAGCCTCAGTAACTTAGCGAGACCCTATTTCAAAATAAAAAAGGGCTGGGAGTGTAGCTCAAAGGTAGAACACCCCTGAGTTCAATCCCCAGTGCAAATAAATAAATATGAATAAAGAATATCACATTAAACCGAAATTTTTATTCTGTGGTCAACAATAAATTGACTTAAGAAACATATCTGAATTTAGCCTTGAAGTTTAAATGGTTGTAAATGAATATAGTAATTTCATAAGATAGAAAATAGTACATTTACATATAAGCATTTATTCCCATTAAAAGGTATTTACCTCAAATATCACACTAAGATATCTGAAATTGAGGGAGAGGTATTCACATTGAATTTGATATTTTTTCAGTCTGGATGGGAGAGTTAGTTTGTAGGGAAAGGAGATATGCATATGTTTTCCCAAATGACCTTTCTTTTATTTAATTAATTAACTTATTTTTATTTTTTTATTTTTGGTACTGGAGATTGAAACAACCAGGGGGCATTTTACCTCCAAGTTATACCTTCCAGCCCTTTATAATTTTGAAACAGGGTATTGCTAAATTGCTGAGGCTGGCCTTGAACCTGTGATTCCCCTATCTCAGCCTCTCAAGTACTGTGATTACAATAGGCTTGTGCTACCATGACTGGCTCTCATAAACAACTTTCTAGAAATTTTAATTAATTCTAATGGAGTAACTTGAAGCAACTCCATTAACATAAATAAACTTTAGAGTGATTATTTTCCTTCAAAAACTTTTCCTTTCTTTTGTTCAAATCATAAAATAGGGAAGGGGATGGGGGAGGCAGAGAATTCTAACATTAAATATGATGTGCTGATCCCTAAGAACTGGGTTTGGAGAATCTCCTGCATTCTCTGCAGCTGCTACAGAAACCACACTTAAGAGAGTAACCCAATTAACAAAGTGAAACAGTTTAACCATTCCTTGGAAATATCACATTTTCTGTAGTATATTGAAGAATTTCAACTTTGTAGTCAATTCCTGATCACTAATACAAGGGGGGGAGGGGATCTTGTTTTTTGAATTGTGAATGCTTTAGTCTTAATTTCAGTGTCAACAGGGAATGTGCAGAAACCAGTAACCTCCTCAGTACACATACTACTTTTAAAAATCTCTATTATCTGAAAGAGAGAGGTCTCACACAAGAATTCTGTGAGATTAAGCTCACATATGGTTGGCAGACCTGGTGTTGAATATGATTGTGGCCACACAACTAAATCTTAAATCCACATATTGTTCCTTTTTAACTGATGTATATGAACTATTTTATAGAATATGTGCAGCAAATTATTTCTTCCACCTCCCCCAGCCCTCAAGAATGTAGCAGCAATAGGTGTTACTGAAAAAAACACCCCCTACACAGAATATTTGCATTTCCAGACACTTGCCAACTATCTAAAACAGTTTTAAGTTCTCTGAATCTGAGTCCTGATATAAATGGGGTGGGGGGGGGGGTTAACCAGATAAACTTGATCTCTATGGGTCTCAATTTCCTAGCCAGAAAAATAAAGAGATTAGTCCGGAGACTTATGCAAATTCCCTCAGTTACAACAACCTATAACCACTAATTAGCAAAAGCACAATTTGTGTACAAGAAGAAACCAGAATTCTTAAGGGTATGGCATTTAAGTAGTAGAGTTTAAATGGCTTAAAAGACCCACAGTCTTTACACTTTTATATTACCAGTGCACATTTTCTGACCATGACAAAGTCTTTGAAAAACTCGGGCAGCCAAATCTCCAAACCGAGGTAGATCTCGCAGAGGGAACCCCTCGAACTTCCTGCAGGGCGGGGGCTGGGGGTGCGAAGGGCGAGGAGTGAGGGGGAAGAGCGATAGGTTTGCGAGGGCAGCCTTGCATTTGTGGGGTTTCCGAGGTTCCAGCCTCCCCCTGAGTTTTGTCAATACCTAGGAAATCTCTCAATCCACCACCTGCAGCTACACAATTGCGCGAATGGGGACCGGGTGTGGGGCGAGAGAAAAGGAAAAGGTAGTGGGTAGACGGAGGACCTCGCCTGAGGCGCCCCTAAAGCCGACGAGGCAAAAGTGGTCTTGGAACACCGACAAAGAATAAGGGGAAGAGAAAGAAAGAGGACTCCGCCTTTCCCGCCTGGTTCTTCCCCACCCGGCTCGGCTCCTTTCAATAAAAAGGAAAGGCCGCCACCGCCCCTTCCCTCCGCCTTCCTCGCGGGATGGCGGGGAACCACTAAACCGCATCCTCAAAGTCCCACTCCCCAGTGGCGGAGTCCCGAGCTGCAAGCCGAGCCTCGCTTTCGGAGAGGCGCGGCCCCTGCCCGGCCCGCGGGGCCTCAGGCTCGGAGCAGAAGCATCCCCTGCCTCCCCACCTCCCTCCCCCGGGCCGCGGGCGCTCCATCCCCACACGCCGCCCTCCCTTCCTCTTCCTCGCGTCCCCGCCTCCTCGGCCCACCGCCCCCGGCCTTCAGCCTAGAGCGCTTCAGTACTTCCACCCACCCCAACAAGGGAGCCTTCTGAAAACTTTGTGTGTGTGTGCCCAGGGCTTTGTCCACATCCTGGGCAGGGCCGGGTCCCCCGGGTGGGTGTCTGGGAGTGTCCGGATCTCACAATGCACGGGGGGAAGCCACCACGGAAATCCCACCCCTTTGACCCGCTTCTACAAACGTGTGACACAGCGCTTCGGCTCGCAGTTCCCATGCCCTGATCGCTCCCGGCTGGGCGCAGGCACCGGGAGGAAACCCCCGGCACCCGGCGCCTCTCTCAACTGTCACGAGGGAAGCGGTGTGCGCGGGGAGCGGGAGGTAGCGGAGACACGGAGCACCCTTCCAAAGGGAATACAGAGGGGTCCCTTTGCTTGCACATCTCCGGAATAGGGGAGCGACCAGGCGGTACGCTGTTGCATCAGGTAGAAGGACCTCAGCCTCGGCGCTCCTCGACCTCCGCTCTGCCCCAGACGCGCGCCCAAATCCATGCACACACCCACAGCCTGGGCCGCCGCGGTCCAGAGCCCCCGCCCGGCTCCCCAGAAGTCCCCACCGGCACCCGCCCCAAAGCGGGGACCACCCGGCGCCCGAGGAGCAGCGCGGAGGGAAGCGAGGCCCCGGCACTCACAGAAGGTCTCCCCACGGCCACGGCCATCGCGGCTGCGCCCCCGGCTGCGCGGCGCCCGGTGCTCTCCGCCGACGCGGGCTGCTGCTGCTAGTGCTGGTGCTCCGGCTCGCCTCCCCCGCGCCTCGCCCGCGGCTGCGCTCTGCTCCCGCTCGCGGCCAGTGGCATCTGCTCCCCCCACGCCGCCGCCCCTCCCGCTTTATTAGAGCAACATGGCCACCCGCCTGGAAGGGACCATTTGCTTCC
This sequence comes from Graphiurus murinus, assembly GCA_004027655.1. Classification (NCBI taxonomy): domain Eukaryota; kingdom Metazoa; phylum Chordata; class Mammalia; order Rodentia; family Gliridae; genus Graphiurus; species Graphiurus murinus. The sequence continues at coordinate 24,709 of PVLC010003724.1, forward strand.
CCAGGAAGGGGTGTGAGCTGGCGCCCGGGCCGAGGCAGTGCGAGGGAGGGTGGTGGGCGGCCTTGCAGCCCGCGTCCGCAGGTCCTGGCCACCAGACTGGCGTTCAGGTATTTAGCGGCCCGCCGCCGCGCGACCCTCGCGCGTGCCACTAAGATGCCCCTAGCCTGTGAGCTGCTGCCACCCCCCTCTCCACCACGTGCTGCAGTCCAAGTAAAAGCCTGAGCGCGTAGGTCCCAGCCCCGGCTCCCGCCACGCGCTTTGCGAAGCCGGCAGCTATAGCGGCGCCGAGAGGGAAGGGAGTCTAGGGGAAGACCGGTCAGGGTGACAGCATCTTGCAGAAAGTTAGCCCTGGACGAGCACGGCCCACCCAGAGGAACCGGCTGGGAATGGGCTGTGGTACTAGGGAAAGCGGTAAGCGAACAAGCTGGAGCTGGGCGAGCCCCCGGAAGGAAAGAATTGCCCCTCTACGGTCCTTCCCTGCCGACGGGAGAGACTAAACGGTAGCTGAAAACTGTCACCGTGGTGTGCGCCCTGGTAGGGGCCCCCACTGGAGAGGAAAAGGCTGGAGTATTTGCTGCCGCGGACAACTCAAACAGCGCCCGCTTGGGAGAAAGCGGAGAATACGCCCCCGCTGGCGAATTAAGGCAGCTGTTGGCTGCTCTAGAGCGTAGGAACCCAGACCTCCCACGGATGCAACTGGAGGTCACACGTGGGGGATCTGCCGACTTCATTCCAGTGCTGGAGACAGACCCAACCACCTGGAGGTGTGCGCTCTGGAACTGCGACTGGGGGGCACCACGACTGCGCCAAGCGGGTGATTGGAGTTTACCCCGATGCGTGGGACTGAGAAACTCCTCCGCCGTGGGAAAGGGTTTTTGCAGCAGATGTTGGAGAGGTGCGGCGGACGGAGTGGAGCGATGCTGGTGCGCGCAGGGTTGTGCCGGGGCCCGGGCACTGGCTGGGCAGCAAGGTGTGACAACGACAAGATGACCGAGGATGCCTACGGGACAAGGGTGGGGAAACAGCTGGATTGAAGCACAGGGAAAGTGTGGTGAGACACTTAAGGGCGGTGATCTACCCACGGGATTGCGCCCTAGGGGAAAACCTGGCCCACTGAATTAGGTAAAAGACAAACACTGCCTGTTTGGACAGGTCGCCTCAGAGTCTGACCCCTAAACACCCAAGTTGCTGGGGGCCTTGAATTTGCCTTGCTTCTGACCACGCCTCTGGTTGGTGGCAGAATTCAAATGCACTCAGAGCCTTTGGCTAAGAGTGAGTGGTCCTTGGGCTCTGGATCAGCTGCTGTGGAGTAGACTCTGGGTTGCTCCTGTAGGGAGACAAGGGCAACTGAACTCCACTCACAAGAGAACAGGGACGCCAGAGGATAGTACAGTGGAGAAGGAAAGTTGATGGGTACCGAAGTGGAACCCTTCTCTGGGGTCAGAACACTAAACACTTTTGATCCATTTCCATCCCCATAGACCTCGTATCTTTTGAAGATAAGGGATCACCATTTTATGCCAAACATACAGTAGGCACTCAATAAGTGTTGAATTAAGATTACATGTGGAGCTGGGTATGGTGGTGCATGGCTGTAATCAGTCCTTGGGGGGATGAGAAGGAGGATAGCAAGGTAAGGAGACTTTCAGCAACCTAGTTGAGACTCTTTCAAAAAAGAGTGTGGGGGAGGGCCTAAGGGTGTAGCTAAGAGGTAGAGATATTTTCTTTTGAGCCACAGAGAGAAAAAAAAATTCTAATCAAGATGAAAACTGAGATCATATTGCCAAACTGAAGGATAAGGAAGACAAGGACTGGATCATGTTTGTTTTCTAGCCAGTGTCCTCTCTTCTTCCAAGACACTACCTTTTTCAGGCCATCTGCTCTTCTCTATGCCCTTAGGGGGGCTTCAATCCTCAGTGTGTCTGTCTGTCTGTCTGTCTGTCTGTCTCTCTCTCTCTCTCTCTCTCTCACACACACACACACACACACACACACACACACACTACTACATGTGGATGAGTGCTATGCAAAGGGAGGGGTAAGACAAATACTTTCATCTGCAGCTCTGAAATGTGGACATTTTGTTCTTTCTTCCATCAGGAGGATCAGATATCACAGGGGGTAGACAAGAAGTCTCAGGTATGCTCTATGAAAAGATGGTTCCGCACACTGCCAACTGAATATAGGGGCTGTTATAGTTAGATTTAAAATGTCCCCTAAAGAGCTCACTTATTAATGTTTGGAGCTGATGTAATTGAGTCATGAGGGTTGTAATCCCAGAAGTGGATAAAGCCATTGGTACCTGGTAGGCCAGTTGGTATGGCTGGAGGTGGTCCCTGGGGGTGTGGCCTTGGAGATTATATAAAGGGTTCCTCCTCCCCCTGCTCTCTTCCTTCTGACTTCCATGAGGTAAAGAGCACAGCCCATGTGCTCTCCCTGCCCCTGCCCTGAGATACCTAGATATGTGGTCCCCAACCCCACATGGACTGAGCCCCAAAAGTTATGTGGTCAGATCTTTAGATTATGACTGCAAGAATGCTGATGGATACAAGGGCCATCACAAAAGAACTCTCCACTTTATGTTATATTGACCAGACCAGACTACAGAGTGTGTATGTGTGCGTGTGTGTGTTGTGTGTGTGTGCGTGTGTGTGTTGTGTGTGTGTGCGCGCACAGGCATGTGTGTATGCTCACTCGTGTTATAACATTTAACTACATTATGAGAACATGAGCTCCTTGGTGAGTAAGTTCATTCTAATCAAAAAATTTAAGTCACATATTACAACATCTCATTTTTTGAAGAAACCCATTTAGGACAAAATCACAGAATTCACCCAGCCTTCAATCTTTTCACTGACTAAGAACAATACCTTATTCTTCCTCTCCCTTTTTGGGGGGACTGGGAAGGGCAGGTAAACATAAATGTATTTAATAAAAATATAGTATGTCAAACCCTATAAATTGATTACAATAATAAAGGAGCATGGGGAATAAAGGATAATTATATTTATCTATTGTTTTATTCATTTATTTATTGTGGGTACTGGGGATTGAACTCAAGGGCATTCTACCTCTGAACTACACCCCAGCCCTTTTTATTTTGAAACAGGGTCTTGCTAAGTTGCTGAGGCTGGCCTCTAGCCTGCAACCCTCCTGTCTCAACCTCCCAATTACTGGAATTACAGGCATACACCACCATGCTCGGCTCATTTCTTATTTTTCTCTGCCTTCCCAAACCTGACTAATATTAATTCTATAATCACTTGGGCAGAGTCTTTCATGGATAATTCATGTTTAATTCATTTAAAACAACTGGTTCCTTATTTACCATTGAACTTCAGTAGTTTTTTAGTCATGTTTACCATACTGTTTTTCATTAAAACATCCCCTTCTCTTTGAGAGAAGACAAATGTTGAGTTTTACCTTTTCTTTATCATCTAGTAGCATATCATCAGCACCAGACTCTTTCATCCTTTCCTGTTTACCCTTTTGTGGCAAGTATTACTGGAAAAATAAAAAGCAAGTTTTACAACTTTTTTTCTTGTGTGTATGTGGGATGCTGGGACCTGAACCCTACCTAGGCCTCATGTATGCTAGACATGTGCTTTACAAACACTGAGCTATATTCCCATACCCTGGTACTCTTTTTAAAGGCAAAAATTATGTAAGCCTATAAGAGACTACCAAATCTTGTAATTTTATACCTGCTCTAATGCATGCTATTTTTTTATTTTTTATTTATGGTACTGGGGATTGAACCCAGAGGCATTCTACCTTTGAACTACACCCCAGCCCTATTTTATTTTGAAACATGGTCTCACTAAGTTGCTAAAGTCTTTGCTAAATTGCTGAGGCCGGCTACGAACCTGTGATCCTCCTGTCTCAGCCTCCCAAAGACTGGGATCACAGGCGTGCACCACCACACCCTGCATGCATGCTCTTTTAAAATCATGGGTCAACCAAGAATGTCCTCTGAAATAACATGTTCCTGGAGTATGAAGACTTGGGCTGCTGGCCACCCTCCTTGGCAGCCAGCCCTGGAACTTGGTCAGTTTCCTCGCCTCCGCCATTGCTCATCCTCAGACAATTCCTTGATCACTGTGGTTAGTCATTATGGGACCACTATTATTCCTTTTTATGAACCTAGAAAATATATGTAGTTGAAATCCCTCTGAATACTAGATATTGCCACTAGATTAGAAGAGGCTTGTTCATACCTCTGTATTATGACAGCAATATCACTTCTACCTTCTCATCCTATCCACCACCCACCATTCTACTTTCATCAATTTCCATAGCCAAATAACTAATGCATGGGTTACTCTGCATCCTTATTTTTCTTGTGGTACTGGGAATGGAACCCAGGAGTGGTCTACCTCTAAGCTACACCCTCAGCCCCTTTTATTTTGAAACAGGGTCTCATTAAGTTGCCAAGAGCCTCACTAAGCTGCTGAGACTGGCCTCGAAACTGACATCCTCTTGTCTTGGCCTCTCAAATACTGGGATTATGGGCATATGCCACAGTGCCCAACTACATCCTCATCTTTCTTACTGTAGACTTTTTATTTTTGAATGAGGCAAAACTTCTTTTATTTATTTCAGTTGTAAGTTCCTTGCTACCTCATTTACCAATATCTATTGGATTATAATCATATTTTGTTAATTGTTCCAAGTTCATTTTCCTTTGCCACTACTTGCCTTTCCAACCTATGGTTTTAAGGTCATCTGCACCATATTCAAGTTTTCTCTGTCTGTTTCATTTGTCTTTCCCTGATCAGCAGAAGTGGGTACTGGTTGGTCAGTGTGATGGATTTGAGCACATTATGCTTCATGCCTTATCATTATCCACTTTAGGAAGATAACAGAACCAGCCATTGCAAGGCTGCATATTTACTCATCAGCAGGGAGAAACACAGGCTTGGGGTCAAGACACTTGGGTTCATGTTCCTGCACTGTTGAATATCATAAGGTATGCAAACTTTAAATTGATGTATTTGTTGAGGTATAGGCTAAATTGCTATAATAGAGACACATTCTACCCCTCTTCCCCCACAAAAAAGATACTCCAACAACTCACTGGCTCAAAAAAAGGTGTATGCTCACTTCTCCCTCATTAAACAGTCCCAGGGCTGGTGAGCAGTCCAGGGAGCCTGGAAGCTGTGTTCTTGAGCTCGTCCTGAAGCCCATAGTCCCACTGTCTTTGTTGCTCCATTAACATCTGATTGTTACCTTGCCTTTTCTGATCAAAGCTGGTTCACCAACACCACATCCACATTCCAGCCCATGGGAAGGATGAATGAGAGAAAGCAGGAGGAAAGCAGCTTCCTCTGAAGGAAGTGGGCATATCATACATTACCTATGCTTGCATTCTAATGTCAAAAGCTCCATCACAATGGGGCATGGTGCACATGCTTGTAATCCTAGTACTTGGGAGGTTGCAACAAGAGGATCACAGGTTTGAGGACAGCCTCAGCAAGTAGTGAGACTCTCATCAACTTAGCAAGACCCTGTTTCAAAAATAGGGTTGTGGATGTAGCTTGGAGATAAAATGCCCCTGGGCTCAATCCCCAGTACCCCCCCCACACACACATACACACAAACACACACCTCAATCACATGAAAATATTTAACTGTGAGGAGACCTGGTATATTTAATCTCTTCTCTGACACAAATATACCCTCCTAAAATTAGGGAGAGTCCTATTTATGAAAGGAAGAAATAAAAATGGATACCAGGGGTGGGAGGGGTCAGCAGACCTAGACGTTATATATTTACATGGTTAAAAAATTAAAATAAAGCCAGTGCAGTGGTACATGACTGCAATCCCAATACTTAGGAGGATTAGACAGGAGGATCTCAGAAACTTAGTGAGACCCTCAGCGACATAGAAAGACCCTGTTTCAAAATGGAGGTATAGCTCATTGGTAAATGCCCCAGTACAAATTAATTAATTAATTAACATGAAATGTTAGTATAGAATGAAGTCTCCTATCTTATTCACCAACTGTCCAGTCCCCATCCCTCTCCTCAAGAGGCAAATACTTTAGTATGTTGTGTCCAGAGTCTTCTTAGACAGCTTCAAGCAAAGGTAAATATAGATTCTTATTTTCTTTTTTTTTTTTTATTGGTATATTGTAATCATACATCTTTGTGAGGTACAGCTGATAGAGGCATACATGCACACAGGTCTCAGTTAACCCTTCCCCAATTCCTGCCCCACTCCCTCCTCCTCCCTCCTTCTCAAGTTCAGTTTAGTGATTGACTTTTATATGTTTGTGAAAGTACATCATGTGCATTAGGGTGTTTCCCCCGCCCCCCCATCACCTTCAGTTAGGTCACCTTTGTTCATCTAAGGTTCCTTCTTCGTCTAGAGTCCCTCCTATGACCCACTTTCTCCCTAGCTTCCACATATTGGGTAAAACATCCGAGTTTTTACTTTTTGTGACTGACTAATCTCACTTAGCATGTTTTCCAGGTCCCTCCATTTCCCTGCAAATGACATGATTTTGTTCTTTTTTTATGACTGAGTAAAATTCCATTGTGTACATACCCCATAGTTTTGAAATCCATTCATCTGTTGATGGACATCTTGGATGGTTCCATAGTTTGGCCATTGTGAATTGTGCAGCTATAAACATAGATACACAATCAGTCTGATAGTTTGGTTTCCATTCTTTTGGGTAGAAGTGGTATTGCTGGATTATATGGTAGGTTCATTCCCATTCATCTGAGCTACATCCCCACTCCAGTCCTATTTTATTCTTTTTTTTTTTTTTTTTTTTTTTTTTTGCGGTACTGGGGATTGAACTCAGGGTCATTCTACCTTCGAACTATATCCCCAGCCCTATTTTTTATTCTCTTTTTTGAAACTGGGTCTCACTAAGTTGCGGAGGGCCTCACTAGGTAGCTGAGGCTGGCCGCAAACCCGGATCCTCCGGTCTCAGCCTCCCGAATGCTGGGATTATAAGTGTGTACCACCACGCTCATCTTATTCTTTTATTTTGAAACAAGGTCTCACTAGGTTGCAGAGGGCCTCACTAAGTTGCTGAGACTGGCCGCAAACCTGTGATCCTCCTGTCTCAAGTACTGGGATTACAAGCGTGTGCCACCACACCATGCCTGGCTTCCTCTTTTTTTTTTTTTTAATTTTAAGACAGAGTCTAGAGCCGGGCGTGGTGGCGCACGCTTGTAATACCAGCATTCAGGAGGCTGAGACCGGAGGATCCGGGTTCGCTGCCAGCCTCAGCTACCTAGTGAGGCACTCCGCAACTTAGTGAGACTCGGTTTCAAAATAAAGAATAAAAAATAGGGCTGAGGGTATAGCTCGGAGGTAGGATGCCACTGAGTTCAATCCCCAGTACCGCAAAAAAAAAAAAAAAAAAAAAAGACAGAGTCTTACCAAACTGCCCAGATTTGCCTAGGACTTGTAATCCTCCTGCCTCAGCTTCTCAAGTAGCTGGAATTACAGGCGTGCACCACCACAATTAACTAACCCCAGTCAATTGATTTTTCACAAAGGTGCCAAGGTAGCTCCATTAGAAAAGGATAGTCTTGCTAGAAATATTGGATATACATAAAGAAGAAAAGTACCTCATCCCTCATTTCACCCATACACAAAGATTGAATCATAAACCTAAATGTAAACAATAAAACTTCTAGAAGAAAAAGGATAATTTTTTCAGGACTTTTGGTTCAGCAAGGATTTCTTAGAGGGAACATCAAAAGCACTAAGTAAGCTAGGTGTGATGGTGCACACCTGGGAGACTGAGACAGGAGGATTGCAGGTTCAAGAGTAGCCTTGGCAACTTAGCAAGACCCTGTTTCAACATAGAAGATAAAATTGGGCTGGAAGTATATCTCAGAGGTAAAATGCCCCTCGGTTCAACCCCTTTTACCTCCTCCCCTCCTGCCCAATACACACAAAGCACTGAGTACCTGAACATCATCAAATTTCAACTTTTTTCCTAAAAGGCATCATTAGAAAACTAAAGAGGGCAGGGCATGTAATTCAATGGTAGAGTGCTTGCCTAGTCACAGACTGAGAAAGAATATCTACAATACTTACAAAAAATTTTTAATGGGCAAAATATGGGAACATACATATTATAAAAAAGAAAAGATACATGTTTGGCCAAATATACATGAAATGAAGTAAGAGTTTGATAACAGGTTAATTGACAAATAAAATGTACTTTATATACAATCAGATACTACTCAGCAATGAAATAAGCTACAGATACATGCAAAATGTGGATAAATCTAAAGACATTCTGATGAGTGAAAGAAACCAGATGGAAAGTACATACAGTTTGATTTTATTTACATGAAATTCTAAAATCACAAAACTAATCCATTGGTACAAAAAGCAGAACAGTTGACCTTGGATCATCTTGGGTAGGGAGATTGATTGAAAAGAGCTCTCAGAGGGACTTGTGGAATGATTATATGTGTGTGTGTGTGTGTGTGTCACTGGGGATTGAACTCAGGAGCATTCTACTTCTGATCTATAACCCCAGTATACTTTTTATTTTTGAAACAGGGCCTCACTAAATTGCTGAGGCTGGCTACAAACCTGTGATCTTCCTGTCTCAGCTTCTCAAGTAATGGGATTACAACCATGCACCACTACACCCAGCTGATAAAAAAAAATATTTTGTATCATGATGGTGGTGATATGATCTAGTTAATTTGTCAGACTCATTTATCTGTACACTTAAAATGGGTATGTGCTATTGTATACAAAGTACACATCCATAAAATTTATTTTAACACTGTATCACTGTTGTGTTGCTTTCTTTTTGTTGTTGCCCTACTGGGGATTGAACCCAGGGCCACTTTACCACTGAACCACACCTCTATCCCCCTTTTAAATTTTATTTTGAGACAGGATCTCTCTAAGTTGCCCAGACTGGCCTGGAACTTGAGATCTTCCTGCCTCAGCTTCCCACATAACTGAGCTTACAGGTGTGTGCCACTGTATCCAGCTTGTTTTCCTTACATTGAAGACACTAAGCTAGGCATGGTGATGTACACTTGTAATCTTAGTACTTGAAAGACTGAGTTAGAAGGATCATAGGTTTGAGGATAGTCTCAGCATAGAGTGAGACTCTCATCAACCTAACAAGACCCTGTTTCAAAATAAAAATAAAATAGGGTTGGGGGTGTAGCTTGGAGGTAGAATGTCCCAAGGTTCAATTCCCAGTGCCAATAAATAAATAAATAAATGAATAATAAATAATTCTAAGAGTAGGTCTCTTCAGGAATCATCACATACCATCAAACTTTCGCTTAGATTTGTCAAGTGCTTAGTCTATCAGTTACAATGCAAGTTATTTTGTGCAAATATCTCATTTAATCGTTACAACAATTCTCTGATAGCTCTCTGCTTTATGATGGGGATGCTGAAGCACAGAGACATTAAGAGACTTGTCCCAAGTCTAGTACATGCTGTGATGCTAAGCTGCAGAGCCAGGATTCAAGCCCAAGTTGTTAAACTCCACCATCCTGTTATGCTGCTTCCTTAACACTCGTCTTTGTGTGTGTGTGGGGGGGGGGGGGGGCGTTGCGGTGCTGGGGATTGAACCCAAGGGTATTCTACCTCCGAGCTACACCCCCAGCCCTATTTTTATTCTTTATTTTGAAACAAGGTCTCACTAAGTTATGGAGGGCCTCACTAAGTAGCTGAGGCTGGCCACAAACCCAGATTCTCCTGTCTCAGCCTCCCAAATACTGGGATTACAAGCGTGCACCACCACACCGGGAGAGAGCGTTGCTTTTTAATAGTTCACTGCTTTTTAATATATTGCTGATTATAGGTGTACTATGACCTCTTTGCAAGGAATTTGGGAATTTCTGAAAAATATAAAGAGAAAAACAAAAACCTCATAATTCTACCATTCTGATAGAAACTACCAATATTTTTGTAAATCACTTCTAGATTACTTTTCTATGCATGTTTACATGTTTGAATATATTTGTAAAGGCAAAACTATTTTTTACTTAAAAGTATATCAGAACCAGGTGTGGTGGTACACATCTGTAATCCCAGTACTTGGGAGGCTGAGACGGAAGGATTGCAGTTTTGAGGCCAGCCTTAGCAACTTAGTGAGACTCTCAGCAACTTAGTGAGACCTCATTTCAAAACAAAACAAAAAGAGGGAGTTAGGGGTGTATCTGGGAGATAGAATGCCCCTGGGCTCCATCCCCAGTACCACACACACACACACAAAGGGTGGGAGATAATACAGCACTTGAGAGCCTGGGACAAAGATTGCAGGTTCAAGGCCAGCCTCAGCAACTAAGTTAGCCCTGGTTTCAAAATAAAAACTAAAAAGTCAGGGGGTGTAGCTTGAAGGTAGAATGTCCCAGTACAAAAAAAAAAAAAAAATAGAGAGGAGAGGAATAACAGCTACTGGACAGATAGATGTCATACCTCAGGCTGCTGTAAAAAAATATGATTAACTTAGTAGCTTATAAATAGCAAAAATGTATTCCTCACCATTCTGGAGGCTAGAATTGTGAGATGAAGGTGCTGGGATGATTTGGGTTCTAGTGAAGTTCTTCTTCCAGAGTACACACTACCAACTTCTCCCAGTGTACTCACACACACGGCTAGCTACCTCTCTGACCTCTTCTTATAAGGGCTCCACCTCATGTCCTAATCACCTCCCAAAGGCCCCACCTTCAAATACCATCCTGTGGAAATTAAGATTTCACTATATAAATTTGAAGGTATATTATGATAGGCAAAAGCAACTGTTAGTATGAGCAGGATGCTATTTGTATTAGGATACGTGTGTGTGTGAAATAATGATATAAATTCATGTTTGTGGAGTTCTTTTTTTTTTTTGGTACTGGGGATTGAACTCAGGGGCATTCTACCTCCGAGCTATACCCCCAGCCCTAGTTATTTTGTTTGTTCGTTTGTTTGTTCTTTATTTTTTATTTTGAAACAGGGTCTCCCTCAGTTGCGGAGTGCCTCACTAGGTAGCTGAGGCTGGCTGTGAATCCAGATCCTCTGGTCTCAGCCTCCCAAATGCTGGGATTACAAGCATGCGCCACCACGTCCGGCTGTGGAATCCTTTAAATGATATCAGAGAAGGCATTTAGGTAAATATGTTTCAATATGTAAGCATAAGTTGGGGGTCTAAGTAAGACTCAAAGGGATTTTTTTTTTTTCTTTAGTGGCATTGAACCCAAGGCCTGGTGCATGCTGGGCAAGTGCACCATCACGGAGCTGCATCCATCGCCCTTGTTTTGAGACAGGTTCTAATTGCCCAAGCTGGTCTTGAACTTGTGGTTCTCCTGTCTCAGCCTCCTGAATAGCTGGGATTACAGGTCTGCACCACTCCGCCCTGTGAGGGAAATTATCTTTAATACTCAGCAAAACTCTTCTGTTACAATGGGGGACCCAGAATTTTCAGCTGCCAACTAAGTGGCTCAGAACCGAGAGTGAGCCAGTCCAAGCCGCAGCTTAGGGACTCTCCACTTGGGCTTTCCACAGAGGGCATCCCTGCCGGCCGCTCATCAACGCCCACCTCCGTGTGCGGCCATCAGGATTCCTTCTTTCAGCACATGCAGGGGCTGGTATTCTCCTCTTCCTTTTCTCACCCTATCTAGTGTGTTTAGGATCTGGGGAGTAACAGGAGAGAGCTCTTGAAAGCGCCAAGTTGCCAGTTGTGATCTCTGGGAGCAGAAGAAAGCATGGAGTTTGGGGTACAAGATGTTTATTAGGCCTCAAACCCAACTGGACAGAGGGAGAATTTGATGCAGACTGGAAACACTTGTGCCGTCGCAGTGGGCGCTCTGGAGTGAGTATTGACATGAGAGTTGGCCCTCCCTGGCCAGAGGCCATTACACCCTTGCTCAGTCACTGGATGTGGGCTACATCTGATAGGTGCAACCTCAAAGGGCACCTCTCCAGAGGCATACTCTGAAGGAATGACAGCTCAGGCTGGGGGCTGACTGCATTCCCAGAGGCTGAATAGCAAATTCTTTGAAGAGGATCCAGGTTATGTATTTTCTGTTTACTAGCCACAGGTACTGTTCTTCTATATTTTGTGTTTCAAAACTTCCTTTAAATTGACTATCATTGTTTCTGAGGCACAGGGGATTGAATCCAAGGGTGTTCTACCTCTGACCTATACCCCAGCCCTTTTTATTTTTTAGGGTCTCTCTCAGTTACCATGTGCTGATCTCTAACCTGCAATCCTCCTATCTCAGCCTCCCAAGTACTGGGTGGGATTACAGGCAGGAGCCACCATGTCCAGCAGGAAATATTTTCTTTTTTTTTTTTTTTTTTTTTTTTTTTTTTGCGGTACTGAGGATTGAACTCAGGGGCATTCTACCTCCGAGCTACACCCCCAGCCCTATTTTTTATTCTTTATTTTGAAACCGAGTCTCACTAAGTTGCAGAGTGCCTCACTAAGCAGCTGAGGCTGGCCGCAAACCTGGATCCTCTGGTCTCAGCCTCCCGAATGCTGGGATTACAAGCGTGCACCAGCACGCCCGGCTAGGAAATAATTTCAAATTACATATTACAACAGTGGATCTACACAGGGGTTTGTACCCTCCTTGTGTAGAAGGTTCTAAATCTTTCTTCTTCTTTCTTTCCTAAAATCCTCTGTTTTGACTAACATATCATCTGACTTTATCACTCCCTTCTCCTTACTATTCTCATCCTCCTAACCTGAGACACCCATCTACCCTCACAGTTTTGAAGTACTGGTTAGGTATTGCTGAGAGCCTCACTAAAGTGCTGAAGCTGTCCTTGAACCTACAACCCTTCTATCTCAGCCTCCCAAGTATTGGGATTATAGGTGTGTGCCACCATGCTTGGCTGGACTCACCAATGTTAATATTAACATCTATGATGTGGTTTCTTCCCTATAAAATCTAATTTCCATAGTGCTCTCCTGGGAAGGAAGTCATTATGAGCAGATCATGCTAAATGAATGGGGACTTATGCCCCACCTCCATGAGAGTAGAATAGCTACAAAAATTATTTAGTATTCTTCTGCATTGTGGGAGATGTGTCCATTCTTTCCATTTACTTAATTATTTAATCATTTATATCAATACAGATTCACTGATACTTACTTTATTCTTTGAGTTATATGTCAGTACCACTTTACTTACTGTGTTGCTCCAATGGTTAGAGTGGTGGCCGTTGGGAACTCTCTCACTTGGCTCCTCTGTTCCTTTGACCCTTCTTCCCCCACTCACTGTGGATTGGCTGGTTGGTTTTGGACGATTCCTTGCTTTCCAGTACTTCAGAATGTGCCATGCTTGTCTTGTATGTTACCTGCTCAGCTTGGAATGTGCTGTTTCTCTCTGGTCCCTTTTACTGGAGAACGGTGTTAGAACCAAGATCTTGGTTCTGGGTACACTCATTGTGACTGGGGTGTGGTTGCTTCTAAGGCCTTCTCAGCTTTCAAAGCAAGGAAATATGTACATATAATAAACTATGTCTGTCTGTCTATCTATCTACCTATCTATCTCCATTTTAATCTATACCATAGTTGAGTATGTATTTATGTTCATCTTGGTATAGATTGGATGTCTCCAACTCAAATCTATCACCACATAGATCATTTAGATTTCTTCCTTGTTTACAACTTCTGACACCAATAGTGAGAAACCTGGCTCTCGCCATCCACCATCCATTACTTAGTTGTCTAATTAAGCAATACAAGGATAGTATACATGTACAGTAGTTTCAGACTTATTAGTATCTACCCCATGGGAAATAACTTTATTAGTGAGAACACAAGATGTATATGTATAATTTTTTTTCCTTCAGTCGTAGAATTGGTTGTCCATAGATACAGAAATCCTAGAGTGGTCTTTTTTTCTATCAGGACATGCAATTAAGAATTGATAGTACTAACATACCTACAGTTGCTTGCTACAAGGTTTATTCTTCTCTATTTCTTTTTTTTTTTTTTTTTTTTTTTTTGGTACTGGGGATTTGACGATTTGACCCAGAGGCATCCTACCTCCAAGCTACACACCCCACACCCCAGCCCTATTTTATTTTTTGTTTTGAAACAGTCTCACTAGGTTGCTGAAAATCTCACTAAGTTACTGAAAGTGGTCTTGAACCTGTAATTCTCCTGTTTCAGCCTCTCAAGTACTAGGGTTACAAATGTGTGCCACCACACCCAGCTCCAGTTCATCATTTTTAGAGAACTTTCAGATAAAACATGCACTTTTTCTGGAATTTCTTATAAGCCAAGAATGCACTTAAAATTGAATGGAGACATATGAACAAGAAACAACAGCATACTTTTAAAATGCATTTGTCTAGGAAAGGTGGAGAGTAAGAACTGATTAAAGGAATTCAATCAAAGCACTGAAGAAAATACAAAGTATCTAACATTCTTCTGTAGAATTTCATGTCAGATAAAGTGAAATAAATGACCTCTCCATGACTGAACAATCGTGCAATCACTGCATAATTGTCTTTCTCTATATATAGCTCATACTAAATGAATGAGGACTTGTGCTCCACCTCCTTGAGAGTAGAGTAGCTACAAAAATTATTTGGTATTCTTCTGCATCATGGGAGATTTCTCAATTCTTCCCATTTAATTATTCAACCGTTTATATCAATCTAGATTCACAGATATTTATTTTATTCCTTGGGTTATACTCCAATACTACTTTGTTTATTTTGTTGCTACACACACACACACACACACACACACACACACACACACACACACACACACACTGTCTCTTACATTACTAATTCTTACTCATTTATCCAGGGAAATAGTATGTGATTCATGGTGTTTCATACAGAAATAGAATTAGGACTTCAGTATGAAATGATTAAAAGGGAAATGAGAAAATGAAAAAAAGCAAAAGCTCCTTAGCAAATATTGTTTTTCTATCTCAGAATTTTGATCATACCTAAAGTTTCCCCATTTATAAAATTTTCTTTGCATTCGATATACTTCATAATTATGTAAGTGTGCTTTAGTGGGATGTAAACTTCACTTAACCATAGAAGCACAATCTAAATATTTCCTAGACTCATGAAATTCTGTTTCAATTGGCAGATATGGAAATAATTCTTTCCTTTTTTCTGGTACTGAGAGTTGAACCCAGGACATTCTATCTTTGAACGACTCCCCCAGCCCTTTTTATTTTTAAACAGGGTTTCACTAAGTTGTAGAGGCTGGCCTTGAACCTGGGATCCTTCTGTCTCAACCTCCCAAGTACTGAGATTACAGGTGTGCGCCATTACATCCAGCTTGAAAATAACAATTATTCTTTGTTGGGGTCTGACCATAGGATTTAGTAGGTGCTTTACACACTTGTTGCCAATTAACCATCACAGCAATTGTGATATAGGGTTTCCCAAAAGCAAAACCTCTGAGACAAGAAATTGTTTGCCAACAATTTATTTGAGAGGCAATCCCAGGAAGCACAGATGACATCATGGGAAAGAAAGACAGAGAGGTAGTGATTCATTAATGAGCAGATTCCATTGTGGGTAGCTGGGTCTTCATCCAGTGGGGGATCTACTCCGAGAACTGTGAATCATGCCTCCAAATTGCTCCATCAAAGATCAAGGTAATTCCAGTACTTAGGAGGCTGAGACAGGAGAATTGTAGGTTCGAGGACAGCCTCAGCAAGCAGTTAAACTCTCTTCAACCTAGCAAGACCCTGCTTCCAAATAAGAAATAAAATTTGGCTGGGGATGTAGCTCAAAGGTAGAATGCCTCTGGGTTCAACCCCCTAGTGCCACAAAAAAAAAAAAAAAAAGATCAAGGGAACTTCTGTCATTCCCTGGTACAGGAGCTCACCTGGAGGTGTTCCATTCCTGATATTTCTGGGCTGTACAGGTTCCTGTGGCACCAGAAAATACCCAAGGGCAGCAAAGGAGACCAAGACAGGCCCAGAGATGGCAGGCAACAGGCCCTGGGAGAGTCCCCTGCAGCTGCAGAGGCCTGAGGGAGGCATTGTGGCGCAGAGTATATATGGTGTCTGCTTTCAGATCATTAACTTTGCTTTTGTTTAATAAAGTGGAACTCAGAAGTGTTGCCTGCCCAAGGTTACATTGCAAGTAAGCAGAAGATCTAGGCATCCAGTGTGTGTGACTGCAATCCCAGGCTCATTACTGCTACTAAAACATGTCAATGCTATAGGCACGTCCTGAAGATGATGGAATTCATCACAAATCTGCAGCTGGAAGGATACTAGAGATTCTTGACTTTATTCCTAGGATAGGGCATTGAAATCCAGAAATGCTACACTAACTTAGAGTATGAGAGAGATCACAAAGCTGGATGTTTCAGAGCAAAACATAGAATGAACATTTCAGATTTCCATACAGTTAGTATTCTCTCTACTACAGTGCACAGCCCTTCATGTAAATACATTTAACCCATTAAAAAAAGGACACATTTATTTTTATTAGCAATTTAGCACACATTACATTGGAAAGTTAAAATTACAGAGTGGCCTCGTTCTTTCTAAGTAGCATTGTAGCCTTGTGCCTGGTGGAATCTTGAAGACTATTACAGGGTTATTATTTATGTTCTTGCTGCCCAGCTCTCTCTCCTGTGAAGTCATTTCCCAAATAAAAGTGTTACTGCTGAAATTAAATTAGCAATTAAAAAAATAAATGAAGTTAAATAGTCTCCAGGAACCACTTTGGATGAACTAAAGTGTTATTCGATTAGCAAAGTAAAAATTATCTGCATAATTTTATTTGTGTTCACAATTTCCTGAAAATGTTATGAATAGACTCATGTAGTTTTAAAATATTAGAAAGGTAATACAAGCTGGGCATGGTGGCGCACGCTTGTAATCCCAGCATTCAGGAGGCTGAGATTGGAGGATCCGGGTTCGCAGCCAGCCTCAGCTACTTAGTGAGGCATTCCGCAACTTAGTGAGACCCTGTTTCAAAATAAAGAATAAAAAATAGGGCTGGGGGATATAGCTCGGAGGTAGAATACCCCTGAGTTCAATCCCCAATACCACAAAAAAAAAAGGAAAAAAAAAGAAAGGTAATACGAGATTTGTTTTCTGTAATGCAAAAGGCATTTTATAAAGGCCCATCATAAGACTATAATTGCAATTTTTGAAGGGAGTACTGGGGATTGAACCCAGGGTCATTCTACTTCCAAGTCATATCCCCAGCCCTATTGTGTTTATTTTATTTTGAAACAGGGTCTTACTAAGTTGCTGAGGGTCTCATTAAATTGCTGCGATTGAGATTGACCTTGAACTGGCAATCCTCCTGTCTCAGCCTCCCAAGTGCTAGAATTACAGGTGTGCACTTGGCTTGCAATCTTTTAAGATGAGAAACAAAGTCATTATATTCTTCCAATTAAGATTTGATGAACTTTAAATATATATACATACATATTTATTTATTTACTTATTCATTTATTTATTTATTGTGTGTGGTACTGGGGATTGAATCCAAGGGCATTCTACCTCTGAGCTAGCCCAATTTTTTTTTTTTTTTTCTGAAACAGGATCTCACTAGGTTAATGAGAGTCTCACTACTTGCTAAAACTGACCTCAAATCTGCTATCCTCCTGTCTCAGCCTCCCAAGTACTGGGATTACAGACGTGTGACACCACGCCTGGTTTGATGAACTAACTTAATGAAGTTAAATAGTCTCATTTAAAATAGCATCAAAACCATTGCTTGCATCTACGGGGGAAAGTCTTTTATTAAAATTTTAACTTGCAAATTAATGCCATATATGGGGATTCTTATTTCATAAGATCAAGTTACAATAAGATGATATATTATTTATCAGAAGGAAGGCCCTGTATTTGCACACATTGGCCAGTTCTTCTGTAGCTGCCTCTTTTTTTTAAATTTATTTTTTATTTTTATTTATTTTTTTTCAGCATGGATTTTTATGTTTCTTGAGTATAACAGGGTTACATAGACATTTATGGCATATCAATCATTGTCAGAACACAAAAAGCACCACTTCTTCGTTTTCCACTTATAGCCCACATTCTTAACATAGCCTGGTCAAGCAAACTTTCTAGAGTCATAAAACTGTAATCCTTTAGGGTCATATATTTACTTTCTAAGAAGTGGGAGGGTCTTTCATCTACGCATCCTAGGTGCAGCCTCTTTTTTTAAAGCCTATCATTTTTGTATTTATGTTGCAGATACTTAGTTCACATTATGCTGCATGAGGTTTTGTCCTTCACATCTAAAGGTATGGCCCTTCTCTTGCCGCTCACTGCCTGAAGGACCTGGAAGAATGTCCTTCTTTCCCATCTTCTTGGAGTGAGGTGATTTTTTTTTTTCATACCAGACTATTTCTTGTCCCTTTAAAATCTTGAGTATTCCTGCCGCTGTATATATGAATTTCTAAAAATGTCCTTCTTCGTCTCTGTAATTCCAGTACTTGGGAGGCTGAGACAGGAGGATTGCAGGTTCCAGGCCAGCCTCAGCAACTTAGCAAGACCCTTTTTCAAAATAAATAAATAAATAAAAAGAACTAAGAAGCCGGGCGTGGTGGCGCACGCTTGTAATCCCAGCATTCGGGAGGCTGAGACCAGAGGATCCAGGTTCGAGGCCAGCCTCAGCTACCTAGTGAGGCACTCCGCAACTTAGTGAGACTCGGTTTCAAAATAAAGAATAAAAAAAAATAGGGCTGGGGGTGTAGCTCAGAAGTAGAACGCCCCTGAGTTCAATCCCTAGTACCACAAAATAAATAAATAAATAAATAAAAAGAACTAAGGATATAGCTCAAAGATAGAATGCCCCGTGGGTTTTACCCCTAGTATCAAAAAAAAAAAAAAAAAAAAAAAGGACAAAGTTACAACAATTTAGTGTAGTTTTTTGTTGTTGTTGTTTTGTTTTGTTTTTGTGTATGTGTGTGTGATTTTGGGGTTGAACCCAGGGACATTCTACCTCCAAGCTACACTCCCACCCCTATTTTTTATTTCTTATTTGGAAACAGGGTCTCACTAGGTTGATGAGAGTCTCACTACTTGCTGAGGCTGTCCTCGAACCTGCAATCCTCATGTCTCAGCCTCCCACATATTAGGATTATAGACATGCGCCATTATGCCCAGCTGAGTTAAAACATTTTAATCAGCTTTAAAGATTTTAATTTGCTTTATTTGCCATTCTAGAATTCAACCATACTTCATTCTGTAAAATAGACCAAGTGTTCCAGTGAGTTGAGTAGAGGAGTTTGGTTTTATAGTCAGAGAAGCGTTGAAAAAAATGAAGTGGATTGGTCATTTTATATTTATTTATTTATTTTCGGTACTGGAGATTGAACACAGGGGAATTCTACCTCTGAGATACACTCCTAGCCCTGTTTTAATTTTTATTTTGAAACAGGGTCTTACTAAGTTGCTGAGGGCCTCAGTAAGTTGCTGAGGCTGATCTCAAACCTGTAATCTTCCTTTCTCAGCCTCCCAAGTACAGAAATTACAGGTGTGCACCGCCACAGCCTGCAGGATTGGTCATTTTAAAGTTACTTTCCTTGTAAGGAGGAACAGGGAAACAGAAATAGAAAAAATAATTGATTGGTTAGCATTAGATCACTTTGAATTACTCTTTTTTTGGTAAAGATTAAAGCAGAGGAAACTTTATTATCATGACAACTAAAACTGGTCTGTTGGGGAAATTTGGCTATTATCTGTCTCTCCTGATGTGTCAGAAGGTCAGATAAAAACTTAGTTTCAGCTTGGTGACATGAACTTTTGTATGAGTGATTCTGTTTTGATTTTTAGTCCAGTCTGTTGGGGCCTGGCTCAAAAGCCTAGTCCAAGACAATGTACATCTTTAATTTTTACCTAATGGGTAAAAAAGGAGGAGTTCAAAGAGGAAAGGAGGAGGCAGAAAAAATAGGGGAACAATTGACTCTTCTAAAGTAAACAATGTAACAAAAAATCTATTGAAGAAATATATTTTGTTATATTCATACCACCATTTAGAGTTAATTTGGACAGCAAACAAGCTCTTTTGTTTCAAGAGCCACTAAAACTTTGTCCTATTGGAAATAAGGCTGAGAGCACCTTCAGACAGATTTACCCCTCAATAATTTTGGATAAACTGGACTTTTTTGTAGTAGTAGTAGTAGCAGCAGCAATGGTAGTAGTAGTAGTAGTAGTAGTAGTAGTAGTAGTACTGGGAAATGAACTCAGGGGCATTCTACCTCTGAGCTACACCCCAGCCCTATTTTATTATTTTGAAACAAGGTCTTTCTAAATTGTGGAGGGCCTCACTAAGTTGCCCAGCTGGCTTCAAACCTGTGATCCTCCTGTCTCAGCCTCCTAAGTACTGGGATTACAAGCGTGCCCAACCTTGCGTGGCTCAGTACTCATTATCTTTGGCAAAGTCTAAAAAATAGAAAGTGGATTAGGGGGAGGGTTTGTTGTTTGTTTTGTGTTGTGTTTTAGAAAGTATGCCTAATAAACATTTGTGTGGTTAGGAATAATTCAACTGTAGACTTTTTTTTTCTTCTTTTCCTGGGCTGGGGATTGAACCTAGGGTTCTCTACCACTGAGCTACATCCCCAGCCCTTTTTTTTTTCAGTCAGTACTGGGGATGGAACCTGGGGGCATTCTACCTCTGAGCTACAGCCCCAGCCCTACTTTTTTATTCTTTATTTTGAAACAGGGTCTCACTAAGTTGCGGAGGGCCTCACTAAGCAGCTGAGGCTGGCCAAGAACCTGGATCCTCCAGTCTCAGCCTCCCAAATGCTGGGATTACAAGTGTGCACCACCATGCCCAGCTCCTCAGCCCTTTTTTATTTTTAAATTTTAATTTAATTTAATTTAATTTTGGTGGTACTGGGATTGAACTCAGGGGCATTCTACTTCTGAGCTATACCCCCAGCCCTTTTTATGTTTTTGTTTTGAAACATAGTCTCACTAGGTTGCTGAGAGCTTCACTAAATTGCTAAAGCTGGCCTTGAACCTACGATCCTCCTGTCTTAGCCTCCCAAGTACAGGGATTACAGATATGTGCCACCACACCTGGCCATTTTTTATTTTAAGACAGGTTCTCAATAAATTGCTGCAGTTGTCTTTGAACTTGTGATCCTCCTACCTTAGCTCCTGAGCAGCTGGGATTACAGGTATAGGCTACTGTGCCCAGCTAAGAAAACTGAACTCTAAAAATAATACTTTTATCTCACTTGGAGACATGTCTGAAAGTAGCAAGTTGCTTCTTCCTATCTTCTATTCAAGGTCTAGGGCTTCCATACTAAATGCTTTTCTGTAGTGTTTCCAGACTTCTTAGATAACACCCACTTAGCAAATGCTACCTTCCCTGGTACATGCCAATAACTCTCCATCCCCCAGATGGTATGCAAAAACTCCATTTGATTCCGACCTTACCTACAGTTCATGGGGATCCTACAGGTTAAGAGCTCAACCTCACAACACTGCCTCCCACTTCAGACACCAGCCACAGTCCCGGGGCCACCCATACTTTTTACTAGCCAGCGTGGCTATAAATTCAGGGGTTCCCAGACCCCCTTTAGATTTGATAACTTGTTAGAATGACTCTCAGAAGTCAGGGAAATGCTCTACTTATAGGTACCATTTTATTATAAAGGGTATGGCTTGGATACAGCCACATGGAAAAGGTGTATTAGGGTGAGATTGGAGGGACAAGAGGTGGCAGCTTCTGCCCTGGAGGGAGGGTGTGTCATGCTCACACCTCTCCCCCTTTTTGTGGTACTGAAGATTAAATCTAGGGCCATTCTACCTCCAAGCTACACCCCCAGCGCCTTGTAATCACCAGACTGATGTCTTCCTCACCTACCTTCCCGTGCCACCCCCACCAAGTTTTCTTTAAAGAGGAACCTGAGAGCTCCTAAGCACCGGCCACTCTCAGGTGTGCCCAAGCTCTTCCTGGCATGTGTGCTCCTGGCTCTTCTAAATAAATCCCGTGCCTCAATGTCTGATGTGCCTAGAAGCTCTTTCTCACCATGTTTGTCAAGGACCCTATCGTCCCGAGTGGAGGAGCCTGCTCCAGAACCTCCTTGGGCCACCTCTGGTGACAAAGGGACTCAAGCTCTGACTCCTTTCCCTTCTCCAGAGGTGGAAGTGTGGGTTGAAATCTCCAACCCTCTAATCCTGTGCTTGTGTGCTTGGTCTTTCTGGCTTGGCAAGTCTCTCCCTAAAGGCCTATTCCCTCCCTCCCTACCTCCCTTTCTTCCTTCCTTTTATTTTTATTTATTTGTTTATTTATTTTTGCCCAACTGGGGATTGAACCCATTCTACTTATGAACTACACCCCAGCCCTATTTTTATTCTTTATTTTTAAACAAGGTCTAAGTTGCAGTGGGCCTCACTAAGTAGCTGAGGGTAGCCATGAACCTGCAATCCTCCTGTCTCAGCTTTCCAAATACTGAGATTTTTCTTTTTTTTTTTTTTTTTTTTTTTTGGTACTGGGGATTGGACCCAGGGACATTCTACCTCCAAGTTACACTCCAACCCTTCCCCCCCTTTTTTGAATCAGAATCTCACTAAGTTGTTGAGGCTAGTCTTGAACCTGTGATCCTCCTGTCTCATTCTCCCAAATCCAGGGATTACAGGTGTACACCACCACATCTGGCTTTATTTTTTATTTTTGAAACAGAGTCTTTCTAAATTGATGAGACTGGCCTCAACTAATGCCCTGCACCACCACTCCTGACTTAAAGTCCTACTCTGAGTTATGTCTTTGGCAAAAATTCAGGCACGGTTGAAAGGGGCTCATTATGAGTGACAAAAGACACTGCTATCACTCAGGAAATGCCAAGGATATTAGGAGGAACCAGGGACAAAGAGCAAATACATATTGTTTTTATTATATCACAGCCAGTCACTCTCTAACTTACCTGTGGGGGTGGAAAAAAACACCCCAGTGATAACAATGAAGACCCATTGTATATGCAAAGCTGGTGATGGGTGCACATGCAGATCTGCTTTAATATAAATTTATCAAATCATGGTACAAAGTGGCACATGTGAGCCAAGTATACTGATACATGCCTGTAATCCCAGCTACTTGGGAGACTGAGGCAGGAGGATCACAAGTTCAAAGCCAGCTTGGACAACTTAGTAAGATCTTGTCTCAAAATAAAATAAAAAGGGCTGGGAATGTAGCTCAGTTGTAGAGCAATACTGAACTCAATTTCCAGTACTGGAAAAAAATTTAAAAAGCATATGTGAAGCCGGATGTGGTGGCACATGCTTGTAATCCCAGTACTTGGGAGGCTGAGATCAGAGGATCCGGGTTCACAGCCAGCCTCAGCTACTTAGTGAAGTCCTCTGCAACTTAGTGAGACCCTGTTTCAAAATAAAGAATAAAAAATAGGACTGGGGGTGCAGCTCAGAGGTAGAATGCCCCTGGGTTCAATCCCCAGTACTGAAAAAGAAAGCCTATGTGACACTTTTTACTTTTAATTAATTTTTGTGGTATTGGGGACTGAACCCAGAGACATTCTGCCTCTGAGTTACACTCCCAGCCTTATTTTGTATTTATTTATTGATTGATTGATTATGTATTTGTTATGGTACTGGGAATAGAACCTAGAAGCATTCTACCTTCAAGCTACGCCCCTAGCCCTATTTTATTTTTTGTTTTTGAAACAGCGCCTCACCAGGTTACAGAGTCTTGCTATGGTGTTGAGGCCCTTCTTCAACCTGTGATTCTTCTGTCTCAGTCTCCCAAGTACTGGGATTGCAGCTGAGGGCCTCCCTAATGTGGGGCCGAGGAGGAGGTCTTAGGTCAGTGGAGGTGTGCTTTTGAAGGGGAAAGTGGAAATCAGCCCCTTTGCAGCTCTCTTTGCCTCTTGGTCAGCATGAGGCAAGCAGCTCGCTCCACCACACACTCGCTGTGATGTGCTGCCTTGCCCAAAGGCAATGGGGCCAACCAAACAGGCCGAAACCTCGAAACTGAGCCAACAAACCTGCGCTCCCTATAGGCTGATTATCTCTTGTGTTTTGTCACAGTGCTATGTCATACAGTATCTCTATCCTTAACTTCTTGAAGAGTTGCCATACTATTTTCCGGAAGCATAGTATGATTTTATATTACCACAATAGTGTATTGACTAGATCTTATATCTCCATTCATAATTTATTTTTATATTTATTTATTTTTGGTACTAGGGATTGAACCCAGAGGCATTCTACCTCTGAGCTACACCCCAGCCCTTTTAAAAATGTACCGATTGATTGATTGATTGATTGTACTGGTGATGAAATTCAGAAGCATTCTACCTCTGGGCTACATTCCCAGCCCCATTTTATTCTTTATTTTGAGAGACAGTATCTCAATAAGTTCCAGAGGACCTCACAAATTGCTGAGGCTGGCCATGAACCTGTGATCCTCTTGTCTCAGCCTCCCAAGTACTGGGATTACAAGCATGCACCACCATGTCTGGCTTCCACTCTTAACTTTTTTGAAGACCTAGGAAAAGATTTTATTGGCCTGGACTGGGTCATTTGCAACCTTATTTCCTCAACTCTGTACTCTTTAAAAGAAGCATTACTTAAGAAGATGACATTCAACACATGGTTATGGGAAGGAGAGTTTCCCTGAAAAAATGATACACTGGGCATACAATAATAGATGCCCATCATACAAGTCTAACATTTTAGGATGGTGCCACCCCTTAAAGGTGATTGCTTTGTTGTTGGTGGTGGTGGTAGTGGTGGTGGTGTGTGTGCATTTATGTGTATATGGTCCTGGGGATTGAACCCAGGGGCATTCTACCTCTGAGTTACATGTTGTTTTTGTTTTGAAACATGGTCTCGCTAGGTTGCTGAGAGTCATGATACATTGTGGAGGCTGTCCTTGAACCTATGATCCTCCTATCTCAACCTCCCAAGTGCTGGGATTTCAGGTGTGGGCCACCATTATGGATCCTTAAGGGTAATTGTAAATGTGTAGGAGTGTTTGGGTTGAAACAGTGACTGGGACTACTGGCATGTAGATTGTATCTGAGACCTAGAGGGTTAATGTCCTGAAATATTCAAGATGATTCCATGCAACTGGGTTGATACACCAAGTTCTATAATAATAAACTCCATAACTAACTCCATTTTTTTTAGAAGTTGAGAACATGCTTCTCCAAAACAAAGATTTTATTTCCAGGTACCCAGCACAGTTAGATGTGTCCATGAGATTACCTCTGGCCAGTAGAAAGGAAGCAGCAGCAGTGTGTGTGTATGTATGTGTGTATGTGTGTTGCTTTTACAAAGTATTCTTTGAGAGAGCAGTTATACCCTTTGTCTTTCTTCCCTCCTGCTAGCTAGAATGCAGATATGATGGCTGGTGCTAGAAGAGTCACCTGAACTATGAAACGGAAATCCCGCTTTGAGAAATAGTAGAACAAGATGGGAAGAATTTGGATAAACGATATTTGCAGCTCTTCCACCTCTGCGCTGCCCTGGTTTCCTGGGAAAGAAATAAACTTGTATTTTAATGTCACTGTTATTTTAGTTTCTGTTACACTTAGCTGAGCCAGATCTTAACAAATATGTATGCTATGTGCCAGGCACCTTCTCAATGGTCTTGCTTGTACTCTTACTTACTACTTATACTTTCCCTGTGACTCCACTATAAACCATACTGCACACAGTTCTGCCTGTCTACAAGCTACAGTTCCCTCGATGCAAATATGTATCACAGCAAATAGCATTTTTGAGTCCTTCCAGTATGCCAAGGACCATCCTATGAAAGTTCTTTACATGGTTTAACTCAGTGAAATGATTCCCCCCTGAAACCAATGAGAAAAGTATTCTTACTTGTACTTCCTTTTTTTAAGGTACTGGAGATCAAACCCAGACCCTCACACATGCTAGGCAAGTGCTCTATCACTGAGCCACATCCCCAACCCTCCCACCTCATTTTGAGATGAAAAACTGAAGCAGACTCAGAAAAATTAAATAGCTTGTTCAAGTTCACACATTTTATACCCAGGAGATGCTGACTCCAGCCTCTTATCTGTAGTCATCCGGCCAACACACTAACAAATCAGTGAAACCCAAAACAAATGGGTAATGATAAAGCTAAACTAGCAGCCATTTGTAAGTAATAAGCAAGAAGATCTATAACCAGAAGCTCAACTACCCCCATATAATAGTGAAGATACACGATAGGAAATTAGCCCTTTGAAATTTGGGGGAAATCCAACTCTCACACATGTGCATTTGCCAAGGATTTCTCTGGCTGCCAGACTTTTTAGTAGAGTATTAAATTAGAATCCTTAGCACTCTAGATGCGTGCCAATTGTAGTGTATAAATATCAAATTTTAATAACACATTTAATAGATTACTAATAACTAGTCCGTAGCCACATGTAAAAAGGAAAGTATGCAGAACTGGACAGCCTCCACATGTGATCAATGAAAACATATATTGGTAAAAATTAATTTACAGTCTGCCAGGAGAGCCTACAGACCAGACCTTATAAAACCACTCTTATAAAAAGCTGTATGTGGAATGAAGGCTCTTAAAGTCAGAGCCCTCTGCTTCTTCCTATTTAGGTATGATATATATATATATGAGGTATAGACCAAATTGGTTTGAGGTTTAGGACATTGAATGTTCTATGGTGATTATATTCAGTGAACATGGTATACACACTACTTCCAACTGCATGGCATTAGGGACAAAGCAAATGACTAAGAAGGATCCTTGCCCTCTAGAAACTCAATCTATTTGGGGAGATACTCATGAGACAAATATAACCCAAAGAAGATGTACCATAATAGAGGAGTGTGTATGTGTATTTGCTGTTTTATTTTATTTTTTTGGTACTGAGAATTGAAACCAGGGGTATTCTACATCCAAGCCACACCCCCAGAACCATTTATTTTTATTTATTTTAAAACAGGGTCTCGCTAAGTTGCTGAGGCTGGCCTTGAACTTGCAACCTTCCTGTCTCAGCCTCCCATGTACTGAGATAACAGGTGTGCACCACCTTGTCTGGCAATAAAGGAGGAAAGATTGTTGGCACCTTTGGGTGTTGGGAAAGGCCTGAACAATCATTAGGATTCTGCCATATGAAGAAGACAGAAACCACACTGAGAGAAAGAGAAATAAAAATACAAAACTGTAGAAAAGGGGTAATAGGCTCATGGAGTAATAGACTGGGACAATTTATTTTAAATGACATACATGCAGTTCTGTACTAATGTTAGGTACACTATAAAAGTAAACTTAAATAGAAATTATAAAATGAAATAAGGAAAAGTGAATAATTGTAAAGATATTGCTAATCATGATGATGTCTTACAGTACACAATCAGCTATTATCATAAACCTCAGTATATATTTAAGGAGGAGCCATCCTTAGAAATGGCGAATGGAAATTTCTATTTGTGTGTGTGTGTGTGTGTGTGTGTGTGTGTGTGTGTGTGTGTGGTATTAGGGATTGAACCCAGGGACATTCTACCTCTGAGTTACATCCCCATCCCTATTTTTTTTTCAAAACAGGGTCTCACTAAGTTGCTGAGGCTGGCTGCAAACCTGCCATCCTCCTGTCTCAGCCTCCCAAGTACTGGGATTACAAGTATGTACCACCACACCTGTCTTGAAATTTCTTTTCAAATGTTCTTTTCCATAATTTTAACTTTGGGGGCCAATTCTTGTCAGAGATGATTAGATGGTCATTATTTTTATTTTTGTTTTGCTATTGGGAATTGAACCCAAGGGCCTTCTACCTCTGAGCTACCCTTCCTTCCCTCCTTCCTTCCTTCCTTCCTTCCTTCCTTCCTTCCTTCCTTCCTTCTTTCCTTCCTTCCTTCCTTCTTTTGTGGCACTAAGGATTGGATCCAGCTACATTCTACTTCAGAGCTATATCCGCAGTCCTATTTTATTTTTAATTTGGAAATAGAGTCTCACTAAATGCTGAGAGCCTCACTAAGTTGCTGAAGCTATCTTCAAACCTGTGATTCTCCTGTCTCAAGTACTGGGATTACAAGTATGTGCCACCACACCCAGCTTTTTTATTTTTTATTTTGAAATAGAGTCTCACTAAGGTGCAGAGGCTGACTTCTAACCTGTGATCCTCTTATCTCAGAGTCCCAAGTACTAGGATTACAAGTGTGTGCCACAGCACCCAGCCACTGTAGAGGTTTGGCCTAAAGACAAAGAATAAACATATCAGAATACACCCACCTTGTGTGGTAAGGCATGCCTGTGATCTTAGTACTTAGGAGGTTGAGACAGAACGATCACTTTTGAGGCCAGCCTCAGCAACTTAGCCAGACCCTGTTTCAAAACAAAAAGGGCTGAAAGTGTAGCTCAGAGTTTCAATCTCTAGTGCTAAAACAAAAAACAAAAGTCAGCCCAAAAATACATCCTGCAAGCTGGGAGCCCAGGAATTTGTGACCAGCCTGGGCAATATAGTTAAGAGCTCATCTAAAGAAAAAAAAAAAAAAAAACAAAAAAAAAAACACACCCTATAAGATATATATATATATATATATATATATATATATATATATATATATATATACATGTTAGCTGCAAGGAGAGCTATTTTCTGCAAGGTGGTTGACTTAGTGCACTTAAGCTGTTTTAGTATGATACGCTAGACTGGATGACTTCAATAACACCTATTTCTCACAATGCTGCAGGCTGGAAGTCCAAGATCAAGGTGTTGGCAGATTCGGCTCACTTCCAGGTTTTCAGAGGGTTGTCTGCACACGGTTGCCTCACATGGCAAAAAGGAAGCTCTCTGGGGTCTCTTTTACAAAGACAGTAACTCCATTCACGAGGGCTTCAGCCTCATGGCCTAATCGCCACCCTGTTACTCAGTTTAAGGCACTGTGACAAAACCTCTGAGAGAACAAGCTAAAAGGAGAAAAGGGTTGTTGTGGCACATGTTTTCAGAGGCTCCAGTCCATGGTCGGCGGGCTCCATTGCTTTTGGGGCTATGATGAGGCCCCCAAAGCCCATCATGGTGGGGGTCACATGGTAGAGCAAACCTGCTGACCTAATGGTGGCCAAGAAGCAAAGAGAAGGGAGAGATGAAGGGGCCAAGGTCCCAATATCATCTTCAAGGGTAAGCCAATGACATAGACTCCTCCCGTAGGTTCCAGTTCCTGAAAGTCCCAGCACCTCCTAATAGCACCACAGGCTGATGACCAAGCCTTCAACAGAGGGTCTTTGGGTGACAATTAAGGTCCAAGCCATAACAGCCACCAGAAGACCCCAGCACCTGACATCACATTGGGGGCCAGGATTTCCACATGTGAATTTGGGGAGGGCTGCTAGGATCCTGTAACAGTAACGATCTCTGTTCTCCACACTTCCCATACTTGCTCTGAGGATCAGGTAAAGGACATGGTCTGGGATGTGACACATGTGTAAGTCACTACAATG
Organism: Graphiurus murinus; assembly: GCA_004027655.1. NCBI lineage: Eukaryota > Metazoa > Chordata > Mammalia > Rodentia > Gliridae > Graphiurus > Graphiurus murinus. Next base: position 54,051 of record PVLC010003724.1, read on the forward strand.
TTGCAGCATTTGCCGAGAGTTCCTGTTGATGCAGACAGAGCAATGACTCCTGGCAGAATGCCATCAGGATTGCTCATGCCACAGTACAAAAGAGTCACACTGATGACTCTCGGTGTCCTCTCTATCCTAGGTGACTTCCATGTCCCTGAGGAAGATTCATCATTCAACACCACCTCTTGCAGTTCCAAGATAGTGTCACCTCTGCTACGCTTCCTCCCCACTGTCACACTCTGAACGTGTCATCACCCACCAACCACTCCACTTCAGAAGCTTTAGGCCCCTTGCTGTTCTGCTGACAAGATCCTGACCTTCTAGCTCTCACACTCACTCTCGTTGTACCGACATTTCAACCCCACCAAGACTTCCTCAAACCTTTCCTCCCAATCCCTTAGCCCTATTCAGAGGAGACTTCCTTCATTATCCATCTGTACCAATCCATACCATCACTTTCTGCCACAGATCTTTTCAAGGCCCAACCTTCGAACCCTGGCCTCTGGAACAGTCCAGTGCCTCCCTTCTCTGTTTCTACTCTCCTAGTCTCAGGATCCTGCACCCTAAAGAAGAAAATCACATCGTGATTTGGTCTGGTGGCACTGTAAACTTTCAAAGAAAGCTGATTGCCTTGACCAATGGCAACCCCAACGCTGATAACCATAGATGATACACAAACCTTATTCAGCCTTCTTTATCTCTCTAAAGTACTCATACTCAGCAAATAGCATCCTCTTCTATATCACAGGGAAAATGGAGGTCTTCGTGAGTGAAATCGTTCAGCATGCTTCTCTTCGTGTGCAAAAGAAATGAATATACATCCACAGCTGTGACAGAGACTAACTGTTGTCAACCAGAATCTATTCTCTCCTTCTGCCTGGACACACAGCTCTGCCACATTCCTCAGCCTCTTCTATACTTAGGTGTTATCTTGTGACTAAAAGTTGTTGTTGTTTTTTTCCAATAGAATTTGAGCATTAGTGTTATATATCACTTCTATGTCTCTAATGTTCATCAACTTTTGGCCACTGCAACCAAAATAGCTGACAAGAAAGATTTAGAGGAGGAAAGTTTTATTTTGGTTCATGGCTTCAGGGTTTCAGTGGATAATTAGCAGGCTCTAAGGCAGAAATATCATGGCAGAAGAGTGTGGCAAAAGAAAGCTGCTCAGATCAAGGAAGCAGGGAAAGGGAAGGAGGGAGAGGAAGACAGAGAGAGGGGGAGAGGGGGAGTGCCAGGGATAGATCTAGGTCCTAAAGTCACACCCTAGTGACCTACTTCTATCAGCTTTATCCACTTGCCTATATTTGACCACCTCCCAGAAAGTCCACTCAAATTATGAATCCATTTGATGGCATAATTCGCTGATGAGGTCGGAGACATCGTGGTTCAGTCATTTCACCTCTAAACATTGCTTCATTGCTTGACACAGTAGATTTGGGGGAGCATTGGAGATCTAAACCCTAACACCTGGTCTAAAAAAAATACATACACATCACTATCATCCTTCCCCTTCTGGCAAGCTGTTTGGTGATACAGAAATGTGTTAAAGATGACAGAACCGCCATCCGCCTTAGTCTTTAAATAACTACATGGACAATCCTTGTCTGCCTGTCTGTAGAAACTGCCCTAAATATGACATGAGAAGCAAACTTTGTGTTTGCATCCTTGCAATTTAGGGTGTATCTGTTATAGCAGTTTAGCCTACCCTAATTAATACAATATCTACTTTTCTTCTTAATGGAGGAAAGTGGCTCTCTCCTGTCCTCTCCCAGGGAGTCACTGTACCTGAACTCTGGACTCCTGCCCCATCTCTAATCCCTAGTTCATCAATTATTTACTCTCTCCCCTGGGTCTTCAAACTATCCTTTCCTGGCTCTTTTCCTCAGCATACAGACATGATCATATCTGTGCTCAAAGAACAAAACCCTACATTACATGATTGAATAATCTCCTTTGGGGATTTATCTTCCCTCTTTCTTTCATGGCTGAGTCTTTCTCATCCCACTCTCGACCCCTCTGTGGCCTGGCTCTGTTCCCACCACTGCTCTGAAGCTGCTCCAGGTGAGCCCCAGTGACCTGACAGGCTCTGGTCCTATTTCACTTCTTATCTGCCTTGGCAGCATCTCTAGGACGCTGGCCCCCCTTGTGCTCCTGAGCTTCCGAGATCTGGCACTCGAAGGCTCCTCTTCACTCAGCTTGCCCCTTCCAAGTCTCCCCCAAGGGGTTCTTTTCCTCTTTCTCTTTGGTAAATGTGGACTTGGTCTCTACCCTTTCCACATTACCTATATATCTGTCTCTTTCTAAGCAATTTTTTTAATCCTTGCCTGTGGTTTAAATGATCATTTATAGATACCAATGCCACACATCTTGGTGCCCTAAACTTATATTGCCAACTGTCTTTTACATATTTCCATTTTTTATGGTCCGTAGGCACCTCAAACTTAATATATTCAAAATTGAATTTATCATCCTGCCTGTTCTCAGAAACCATTCCTTCTGTATTTCTATCCTGGTAGATGGTAACAACCATCCACCCAGCTACTCAGGCTACAAGTGTGCTGTGCCTCATCTTGAGCGTGGACTCCTCTGGCTCCAAGTCCTATTGGAGTTCTTCACTAACTAGCTCTCAGGTCCAGCTCCTCCTCTCCCTTTCTTAGCCACCGCTGAACTCAAGCCCTTTTCATCCCTTCCTGGGTCATCTCAGCCACTTCTGGGCCATTCTCCCTGCTGGCAGCTTCACTGCCTTCCTCCAGCCTGAAGAGTTGATGTTCCTTCTTTCTTCGTTCCTATTAATTCATGTGATGTTTTCTTGGTTGTCTTTTTCAAGTGAAAAAATAATGTATTCTCATTGTAGAAATGGTCAAACAGTTTATAACACTATTTATTTTGGTGAGTGAATAATGGCGATTGAAACTGAGGTATTCTACCTCTGAGCTACATTCCCATCTCTATTCTGTTTTGTTTTTTGAAACCTCACTAAGTTGCTGAGGGTCTCACTAAGTTGCTGAGACTAGCCTCGAACCTGTGATCCTCCTGTCTCAGCCTCCCAAGTACCAGAATTACAGGTGTGGTCACCATGCCCAGCTTATAAGGCTATTTTTAAAAAGTTAACAACCAGGCATTGTGGCCAACACATGTAATCCCAGTACTTGGGAGACTGAGATGGGAGGATGGCAGGTTGGAGGACAGCCTCAGCAAGTAATGAAACTTTCAGCAAACTAGTGAGACCCTGTTTCAAAACAAAAAATAAAATTGGGCTGCAGGGTATAGTTCAGAAATAGAGTGCCCCTGGGTTCAATCCCCAGTTTGTCTGTCTGTCTGTCTGACACACACACACACACACACACACACACACACACACACACACACACACACACAGTCACCATTCAAGCAGTCTTCAAATCTTACCCTCAAATATACATATACGCATTTTTTTCTAAAAATAGGATCCTATTAAACATGCTGAAATTCTTTCATTCTATGAAGTATTTTTTTTAACATTTTAACACCTCTAAAATAAAAATGTGCCACACAATCAATGCTGTCTTGGGTTTGATTAAATACAGTACTGCTGTGCAGTGTGTTCTTTTTACTCATTAATATTGGTCATGATTTCAAACCAACTCTCACCTCCAGAGATCTTTCTAAAAATACGATTCTGATCAAATTGCTACCCTCTGGAAAATTCCTCACAGGCTCTGCTCCCTCTGACGAAGCCCATCAGTCCCTGAATCCCACCTCATTTTTGCAGTTTCCTGAACATCCACACATCCTCTTCCTAAAGCCAAGCAGATCTATTTGTAGTTAGTTCCCCAAAATAGCTATGCTAAGCCAGAGCTCTTTGCTTTTTTTTCCATGAATGTGTCTTCTGCCTTAAAGGTCTCCCTCATCTTTTCTAGGTTGCTTCTTATTGAAAAATTGTCCTGATCTCCCAAGCCGAATCCGAGTTCTTCCTTTACGCACCCCTCTCAATGTGTGCATGCATGTCTCTGTTCAGTCACTTAGCACACAGGTTCCTGCGGTTTCTCCTGTGTGTTGCGCCCAATGAACACAAATTCTCAAGCACACTGTCTTCCTTTTCTCCACTTCCACCAGTGCCCACACATCATAGTTGCTTCATAAGTATTTTTTGGAAATAATGAACTAGATATAAAGGAGGCAGGAAAATACTTCCTGACATAAGGTACAGGGCATTCTAATTAACCATCCTTCTACACTACAAGAAGGCCGAGAAAGACTAACAAAGGTCTAAGCCACCTGGGCAGACAGAAATCTAATGTAATCGGATGTTTCCTTTTTGTTCCCTGCTTTCTATTCCAGAAGACCTACTAATTTCTATTCGTGCAGATCTACTAATTTCACCCTCAATGAATGATGATCTGATTTCAACAGCCACACCTTTGATGATCACCTCTCATTCTCTCTAGGTTTTGTTTTGTTTTGTTTTTATTTTTAAGTGCTTCAAGTCCAAGCCTTGTTCTCTACCATGGCTCCCTTTTGCATGGCTCCCTTTATGAAACCAGATATTTCATAAAGTACCAAAGAGGGATTCTTTCCACCTGCCCCTCTAAAACACCCACCAGAGTGGACATTTTATATTTTTTCTTGCCCTAAGTGTGGTCACATCTCTGTCAGTCCCACCAAGACGCAACACTAGGGAATAAATACAAAGGAAAGCTGAAGTTTAATACATAACCTTTAGCTTAATAACTATCCTAAGGGCTTGATGTTATGTAGAGACATCAGTGGAAACCATCACCCCCCCCCAAATCCAGTATTTGGTTTAAATTCTAGAAAATGTCAGAAATAGACAAAAATGTTTCCAGTTCTTCTTGCTGACCTAGATAATTTAAAACTGAGGATTCCAATTCATTCGTGGAAAAGTACTGGGGTACTGTTGGGGATTTTAAATAAAATTCAGCTGAGCTAATGTGGCCTGTATGGGCATCACTATGATTGGTTCATGCTAAACTTTTATTTTGGTACTGAGGATTGATTGAACTCTGGCATTCTACTACTGAGCTACACCCCTAGCCCTATTTTTTAATTTTTATTTTGAAACAGGGTCTTGTTAGTTTGCTGAGCATCTCACTACTTGCTAAGATTGTCCTCAAACCTATGATCCCCTTGTCTCAGCCTCCCAAGTACTGGGATTACAGGTATGTGCTACCATACCTGGCATGCTAAAACATTTGTGTGTGTGTGTGTGTGTGTTACGGGGGATTGAACCCAGGGGCATTCTACCTCCGAGCTACACCCCCAGCCCTATTTTTATTTTTGTTCTTTATTTTAAAACAAGGTCTCAGTAAGTTGCGGATGGCCTCACAAAGTAGTTGAGGCTGGACTCGAACCCGTGACTCTCCTGTCTCAGCCTCCCAAGTACTGGGATTACAGGTGCGTGCCAACATGTCCAGCTATGCTAAAACATTTTGACAATTGTAAGGCCAGCACTCTTTAATTTTTCTTTCTTTCTTTCATCTTTCTTTTTCCTTTCCTCCTCCTCCTTCCTCCCCTCCCCCTCCTCCCTCCCCTCCTCCTCCTCCTCCTCCTCTTTCTTCTCCTCTTTCTCTCTCTCTCTCTCATTCTCTCTCTCTCTGTCATTCATACTGAAGATTGAGCCCAGGAGTATTCTACATATGAGGTACCCCAACCCCAGTCCTTTTTATATTTTATTTTAAAACAGGGCTTTGCTAAGTTGCTGAGGCTGGCCTTAAATCTGTTATCCTCCAGGTTCAACCTCCTAAGTACTGGGATTATAGGTGTGCCAGTGGTACCCAGCAGGCCAGCATATTTTCAATACTTTCTTTCTGTAAAAACAAGTGGGGTTAGGCCCTCTGCAACTTAGTGAGACCCTGCTCCAAAATAAAAAATAAAGTAGGGCTGGGGATACATCTCAGAGTTAGAACACCCCCGGGTTCAATCTCCAGCACCAAAAAGGGTTGACATCCATGAAAAATCAAAAAAATGTGAAGCAAAAAAAGAAAAATAGAAAGATGAGAGGAGTACAAAAGAGGGGTGTCAAATAACAAGGGAGGAGAATTTCTAATGGAAAATGAGGCAGACATGAAAGGATTCTGAAAAATAGATTTATGGGCACTGTGGCAGTTGGGGCTGAGGATAGACATAAATGTCTTGTAACAGGAAAAATAGGAAAGAATGAGAGGGCTTGAAGCCAAGATAGGTAAATAGGTAGACAAAACACGAAATAGTAACTTGGGCATGTAAACAGGACTGATAAAGAACCTTGAGGGGCCATTTCAAAGACCAGAAAGATGGCCTGTGGATAGAGACAAGTGGAAGAGAGATAGCAGCTGTTGGAGGGGGGTGGGGTGGTGTGATTCTATAGTCTTGAAGAGGCTAACGAAAAGGGATAGTTCCATTCTGCAAAGGGTCTCTGAGTTAAGGTGCAGCCCACAGCCCTTCAATGCAGAAGGAGGGTCCAGGGACACTGCTAGCGGGGAGCAGTGGGGTCAGATCAGCCTGGGATATCATATGTTCAGCATTTCAAATGTGTGGAGGCAACCTCACATTCCAAAATCAAAGACACACAAGACAGACTGTACAAATCCTTTCTGTTCACAAATCAGACTAAATAAAAACAAAGTAACACTAGGTATCAAATAACTGGAAGTTAAAATTTTCTATTGAATTTGGCTTCAGGGGCAACAAACTATCCAACAGTGATTTTGTTTTTCCCCCTGCACCTTTACATGAGACAATTATATAAGAAAACTAAAGGCAGAAACCCACTTTGGCCTGTAACTGTCAGAGTGATTTGTCTTTTCAGTACAGCCGGTGGGTGCATTTGCACCCTTTGAAGTCAGGGACCAGAGGAGAAGCCTCATCTGTATCTCCTTATTAAGAAAGATTTGGTTTGCATGCTAGGTAAGTTCCCTGATCTCAGTACTGCCACCGGAATCTGAAATTATTCCCCGATAGATCGCATTTTGAGTCGTCACGGTGGCGCACGTTTGTAATCCCAGTACTTGAGAGGCTGAGACAGAAGGATCACAGGCTGGAGGCCAGTGGGCGGTAATTTAGCAAGACTATGTTTCAAAATAAAATAAAAATAGGGCTGGGGGACCTAGCTCAGAGGTAGAGCGCCTCGGGTTTAATTCCCAGTGCCCCCTGCCCCCTACACGGCGCCTTTTGGAGAGACCGCAGAGCGCCTGTTAACTTAAACCCCCGCCCCACCCCCCAAACCTTCAGCCATAACTTGTGCGGCGAGCGGAGAGGGCAGGAACGGACCTGCCATTGCTTTTGTTTCCTACGTGGCGGGGACTCTCGGGAGCGGCGGGTCGCCTACCTGCCTTCCACTTCCCGGGCGGGGAGCGGCGGAGCGTCCTGCAGAGCGGTGCGCTGAGGGCTCCGCTTCGCTCCGCGTTTCACCTGTATCCGCGATCTCCGCGGCAGCTACCGACCTGACTCATCTGGGATGGGTGGGGGACACCTCCGAGGGCGGAGGGACCGGAGGAGGCGGGCCGGGCCCTTCCCCCAGAGCCAGGGAGGAGGTGTCTCCAGGGCGCAGGTGAAACCGACTCCGACCTATCCCGGGAACTTTCGCAGCCGGGACTGGCTGCGAGAGGCCCGCGTCTCGCCTGGACTGCCCGGGAGCCGCCCTCTCCCACCCAGGCTGAGCGCGGGAGCCCAGCTCCGGGGCACCCTCGGCCCTCCCGGCGCGCTCGGGAACAGCGGGCAGCGCCAGCCTCCGCGGCTGATGGGGGCGGGTGGTGCCGCCCTGGGCGCAGGTGACACTCGCCGGGCCCGGGTTTCTGCTGGCGGGGGAGAGCACGGGAAGGGCGAGACGCAGACACGCCGGGGACAAGGGACAAGGGAGCGATGGCCCGGGAGCTGAGCCAGGAGGCACTGCTGGACTTTCTGTGCCAGGCTGGGGGCCGAGTGACCAACGCCGCCCTGCTGAGCCACTTCAAGACCTTTCTCCGAGACCCCGACGCGACCCCCAGCCAGCACCAGCGGCGCCGCGAGCTCTTCAAGGGCTTCGTCAACTCGGTCGCTGCAGTGCGCCAGGACCCCGACGGCACCAAGTATGTAGTGCTCAAGAGGAGGTACAGGGACCTTTTGGGGGAGGAGGGGCTGCAGCGACCCCGCGAGCCGCCCGCGGTGGCCGCCCCTGCGGCGGGAACGCGCCAAGGAGAGTCGCCGCAGCTGCAGACCCGGCGGCAGCGGCGCGAGAAGGAGCCGGAGGAGGAGCCAGCAGGTGCCGCAGCCCCGGCCGCGGCCGCAGGTTGCAATGGACTCCCGGCCAGCGGCGCCCCGGAGGCGGCCAGGGAAGACGGCGGGCGGAGGGTCAGCCCTGGACCGAGGGCGCGGGTACCGCCGGCGGCGGCCCAGGCTAGAGCCAGGTGCGCGGCGGTGGAGACGCAGGGCCGCTGCTGCTGGGAATGCCTCCAGAACGGTCTGGGGGTGCTCCCGGAAGTGCCGCTGACCAGGGCGCTCCCGGACTCTGCCGCCGCCGGGGAGAAACCAGCTGAGAAACCAGCGCAGGCCCCGCCTGCTCGGGATGACAGCGGGGCTCAGCGACAGCGGCGGGAGGACGCACCCGCAGAGCCCTTGCTGGTGCCTGCCGCGCCCCGCTCACCTCCCGCCACCGTCGAGGCTGCTGGGAACCCGGCTTCCCCGCCCGCCCTCCTGTCCAGCTCGGCTTCCCCGGGGGAGCGGCCGGAGCTGCTCAGCCCGGGCTCCCTGCACCATTCCACTCTGCGGCTGCAGCAGCAGCGCACTCGAGAGTGGGTGGCCAGGTACCCGCAGATGCCCGAGGTCCGGGACCAGGGCCCCACCCGGGCCTGGTCCGTGCTGCCAGAGGACTTTCTCCAGCTACCTTCCCAGGCGAACTTGTGGGTCTCTGAGACTAGCTCAGCTCCATCAGAGCCCTACCTTTCCTCTCATTCTCTCTTTCCCGCGGTTCCCGACGAGTCCTCGGAATCCTGGTCAGAGAACCATCCACTGACTATCTTCCGCAGCATCCGTTGTCAGCTGTCCCTCCAAGATCTGAATGACTTTGTGGACCAGGAGAGCCATGGAAGTGAGGAGAGCAGCAGCGGGCCCAGAGAGTCCCCCGGGGGTTCTGAAGAGGGGCTGCAAGCTGCCTCTGGGGCTCTAGATTGGAAACATCGGAGGAAGCCAGGTGGGGGCCCACCTGTATCTCCAAAGGCAGGCAGCCCCAGACGGAGCCCTCAGGGCACCAGGAGCAGAGGGGATGCCCACACCTCTCCCCAGGTCCCAACAGAGGCCAAGGGCCTTGGAGGTCACCCCCAGGAGCCTTTGCCCTGGCCGGCCCCCAAGTTACGAAGGTCCTTCAGGAGGAGCTCTCGGGCAGGGAGAGCCAAATTGTCCTCGTCAGATGAAGAGCACCTTGATGAAGACTCGTTGAGAAGGAGCCGGCGCCCACCTCGACCCAGGAAACCTTCCAAGGCAGGAGCAGCGCCCAGCCCAAGGGTGGATGCGGCGCTGACACCACGACCCATAGATGTGAAGGTTGTTGTGACTGAGCGAGACCCGTCACACAGCCCGTGGGTTCCCAGCCGGGAAGGGCCTGCAGCCTTGGTACCACACAGACCTCCTGAGCACAAGGCATCCCTGGTTCCCCTAGATGCCAGGGAGCACCAGTGGATTGTGAAACTTGCCAGTGGCTCCTGGATCCAAGTGTTGACTTTGTTCTGGGAGGACCCCCAGCTGGCTTTGCACAAAGACTTCTTGACAGGGTACACTGCCTTGCACTGGATAGCCAAGCATGGCAGCATCCGCGCCCTTCAGGACTTGGTCTCTGGAGCGCAGAAGGCGGGAATTGCCCTTGATGTAAATGTGAGGTCCAGCTGTGGGTATACCCCCCTGCACCTGGCAGCCATTCATGGCCACCAGGCAGTCATCAAACTGCTGGTGCAAAGGTTGTCTTCACGTGTGAATGTCCGAGATACCAGTGGAAAGAAGCCATGGCAGTATCTGTCCAGTAATACCTCTGGGGAAATATGGCAGCTCCTGGGAGCTCCTCGGGGCAAGCCCATTTTCTCAGTATATCCTTTAGTACAAAGCTCTTCCCCTACCAGGAAGGCTAAGAGTCAGGAAATATCTAGAAATATCACCCGAAAGACTTCCTTGGCTGCACTACTCAAAAATCAGCACAGCAAATGGAAAATGGCCAACCATTATGAGAAATTCCCCACCCTACGACAAAGGGAAGAGTACAGTGACTGAGGTGGGCCCTCTCTCCAGCACACAGCTGCTACCAGCAGCCAAGCCAGTGGACCTGCCACACCCCAGGTGGCCGGCTTCAGCCACCGCATGCATAAGAAATTAGCAAATAATGTAAACAGGAAAAATGAACTTTATGCAGTTTGAGTGAACTGGAGAGAAACTATTTTACTTTGCCTATTTCTTATACAGGCTGGTGGCCCAATCCAACCAAGCAGGTTCCTTAGCTTGGCTCCTGTAGGTAACACAACCACCACACCCTCATCTTTGAGCTACTCAGTGGGACAATTCAGGGGGAATTGAAAAGCAGCTGAGAGTTGGTAAAGAGAGCGGTCAAGCCAAATGGCCTCCCTGGATTCCATGTCAGCACAGTGGAGTCAGGGGTTACCTCAGCTTTGTGAAGGCCCAGGGAAACCTAGACAAGGGGCAGAGCCAGGCACTCAAAACCCAGGAGGTGTTTTTCCATCTCTTTTTGCCAGCAGGGATCTGGGCACAGTAAACCACGTTGTTTTCTGAAGCAATAATCCCAGACCTTGGCTAGAGAAGTAACAGATGTCCAACAAAAAGAGAGGCAATTCGAGGAACTGACCAAGCTTAGACAAATCCTCTCTGGCCAGAAGCTCTCTGGCAGCTATTCATTTGGAGAAGAAATCTTGGCTGAGAGTAGAAAGCACCAGCTTTGAAATCAAATGGCTTGCTTTTTCCTTATATGCTTCTTGGTATTCCAATCTATGAAATAAAATTATTACTGGACAGTAGAATTTGACTGAGGAGATTCCTCAGCCTTGTGCCTGAGTCTTCTGGATTCCACACGTGGTGGCCCCGTGCGTAAAGTACTGAGTGCTTCCTTGGGGTGTTTTCTCCGCTGATCAGAGGAACAGTTAGATAAGATCCAGTCAGGACCTTGATTCTAGTCCCTCGAGAAATTGCTGTCATTCAGGCCCTTCTTTTTTGTACCAATTCAAAGGGAATTTTCCAAATGTAAAAAAGCATGTGGCTCATTAGCATAGTGACTGAAGCCATCTTGCAGGGAAACTGTGTAACAAACAGAATTAGTAGTAGTAGTTTCAGTAGGTTTAAATGGCCAACATTGGTACTCACCAAAAGAGGGAAATTATTTCACTCTGGGAAGCAATGGAGGTGGGGAGGAGAACGCCATCAGAACTTTCCAAGCTGCTAAATATAATTTTATTTGCACTAAACTTGTTGCCAATTAAGATTAAACATTAGCTTTGAAGTACTGTATATCTAACAGGAAATGGTCCTTTTATTTGCTTGTGAAGGGACTAAGGGCTGTGGGTCCGAGGAATGAGAGAATGGCTAGTCTCTATAAACCATAGCAGAGCATCGAGATTTCTGAATGTAAATTCAAAAGAGGGCTGAAAAAATTAAATGTTCAAGTGGAAATTGTTAAATTTTTTATGATGCTATATTTTTAAAGTGTGTGTATATTTCTTCTTGTTATTTTCTTCCATTAAAAGATCAGCAGGTCTTTATAATTTATTACATTGGTTGCTATTATTGCTCTTTATGAAATTATATTTCTGAGTATAAATATTTTTGTTTCTTTGTATTTATAATTTTGCTAAAAATCCCCCCTCTCAGTTTGCAGTTCTGGGGATCAAACCCAGAGCTTCATACATGCTAGGCAAGTACTCTACACCAAGCTCCCCTATCTCTTTTGAAAAGAAAGGGGGGGGGGGAGGCATAGTAATTAAATCTGTGGACTTTTCCCAAAAGAATATACAGATGAAACTTTGGCAAGTCAAACCAAGAAAAAAGAGAAAATGACAGGTGGTGGGGGCATGGTTTGGAGGGATGAAAATTTAAAACAATTCAAGATAAGCATCTATGTAAATACTTTAGTAAATGTATACTTCTTTTAAAAGCCAATGGAAGCTTTTACCACCTTGTTATCACTATCTGAATTTACTCAACAAATGTTTTGCATAGTGCTGTGGGATTTATAAAAGTGAGTGGGACTGTGACTTTTCTCCTCTTGAAACTTAAAATTTAACAATATGGTTTTTGGTATTGGGGATTGAACCCAGGGGCATTCTACCTCTGAGCTACACCCCTAGCCCTTTTTTATTTTGAAACAGGGTCTTACTAACTTGCTGAGGCTCTCACTAAGTTGTTGAGGTTCTCCTTGAATTTGTGATTCTCCTGACTCAGCCTCCCAACTACTGACATTACAGGAATGTGCCACCAAGCCCAGCTAACAATATTTATTCTTGAATGCTTTATTCTTGTCTTGGTCCCAAGGTGTCTTTTAAAACTTCATTATGTCAGATATAAGCTTGTAAAATTGGGCAAGATGAAAAAAGGTGGTACCCAGGATGAAGACCAAAAAACAACTGCAACACAAGAAAAAAATTCAAAGTTTCATAACTATAAAATTAAGTACTCTGGAAGATATGAGAGAGAGAGAGAGAGAGAGAGAGAGAGAGAGAGAGAGAGAGAGAGAAGAGGGAGGTCCCTTTGAGCTGAAATCAGGAGGGCTTTCTGTGAAATCAGGAGGGAGCTTTCAGTGAATGATACTGGCCTTCCCAAGAAACCAGCTTTGTTGGTTCTTCCACATTCTTGACTTCTGCTTTGGTGTGTGGTTTCCAGAGCACAGTGTCTGTCGGCTGATTGCTCACTGGTTAGGACGCAACTCTAGGTCTCAAATTGTTCTCATCAGGATTTGTTGTGTTCCTCTGGCTTTGGTCCACATGTCCACATGTCATACCTGAACTGGTCACTCTCCTACATGGCTAGCATGCTGCATTAGGGTGGGGCACTGAAGGCCGAGTAAGACGGCTGATGCTGTTGTTCACATCACAAAGCCCGGGTACACTTGTCCAGCCTCTTGCCAGCTTCCAGCCAGGAGCTGGATACCAAGGCCACAGCTGGCCCTTGGGGTGCTTGTACCCTACCCTCTCAGTTTCTGTCTTGGTGCTGGGCTCCTTCAACTTAGAACACTTTTTTTCTTTTTTTCTGGTAGACTTACTCCTCAAGAGACAATTGTAATACAGCTCTATGAAGATTCCGAGGTGAACAGCTCCAAGCCAGACATACAGCTCCTGCATAGGAATACTGTGTACATGCCTCTCTTGCAGTTTCTGCCACATTGTACTTAAGTAAACTGTATCTTTTGATTTTCCTTAAGACTTAGGATATATATATATATATAATATCCTATATATATGTATATATAATATCCTATATATATGTATATATATATCCATAAATATATCCAAAAATATATCCATATATTTGGAGGGGTACTAGGGATTAACTCTAGAGGCATTCTACCTCTAAGCTATACCCCCAGCCATTTTTGTTTGTTTGTTTTGAAACAGGGTCTCACTAGGTAGCTGAGAGTCTCACTACATTGCTGAGGCTGTCCTCCAACCTATGATCCTCCTGTCTCAGCCTCCCAAGTACTGGAATTACAGGTGTGCACCACCACACTCAGCTTCCTGCAGTCCTAATTTGAAGGCAAAAATGTTTATCAAAGTTTAAAGTATTAGATAAGTTTGTCATGGTACACATGCTTGTAATCCCAGTACTTGGGAGGCTGAGACGGGAGGATTGCAGGTTCACAATCAGCCTCCGCTACTTAGTGAGGCCCTGTGCAACTTAGACCCTATTTTATAATAGAGGATTAAAAAATAGAACTGGGGGTATACCTTGGGGGTAGAATGCCCCTGGGTTCAATCCCAGTACTGAAAAAAAAATGTGCTGATTTTTCAAGTTTTATTTTCAGATTTTTCTTAAGTCTTCCTTGTTGGTAATGCTTATTTCTTAGCGAATAGTTGATTGCAACAAACTAACTTCACAAATGGCAACTTTTTTTTTTTTTTTTTGTGGTACTGGGGATTGTATGGAAAGCAAGTATCTACCACTGAGCTGCATCTCCAGCCCAACAAATGGCAATTTTTTATGATTATGATTATGATTATGATTATTATTTTGTACTGGGAATTGAACTCAGAGCATTCTACCTCTCAGCTACACCCCCAGCCCTTTTTATTTTGAAACAGGGTCTCACTAAGTGGCTGAGGCTGACCTCAAATCTTCAATCCTCCTGTCAGCCTCCCAAGTACCGGGATTACAGGCATGTACTATTAAGCATGGAAGGTAATTTATTGTTAAAGACAAACATTAGAAATTATTGATACTTTTAGCTCAACTGTATTTTTTGTAGGTGTAATTGAGAAGTAGTGATTTTTTTAAAAAAAAATCTTATTTATTTTGGTACTGGAGATTGAACCCAAGGGCATTCTACCTCCAAGCTACACCCCCAGCCCCATTTTACTTTTTACTGGGAAACAGGGTCTCACTTGCTAAGTTGCTGAGGCTGGCTTTGAACCTGGGATACTCCTGTCTCAGCCTCACAAGGGCTAGGATTATAGATGTGCACCACCACATTAAAATTCACATAGTGAATTTTAATATCGTAAGGATACTGTGATTATTGAATGTATATACTGAAGTCTTATTTTCTGCTAGTAAAATTGTTGATGGTTCAGCATTTCAATGTGCTATACACATAGCATACCATGACTTCCAGATGCTTTGATTCCCCATCTGCATTTTTTAAAATAATTTTTGAGGTATAATTTATATACCATAAAATTCACCAGTTTTTTTTTTTCAGTACTGGGGGGTGAACCCAGGGATAGTCTACCTCTGAGCTCCACCCCCAGCCCTATTTTTTATTCTTTATTTTGAAATAGGGTCTCACCTCACTAAGTTGCAGAGGGCCTCATTTAAGTAGCTGAGGCTGACTGTGAAGCTGTGATCCTCCTGTCTCAGCCTCCCAAGTACTGGGAGTACAAGCATGTGCCATCATGTCCGGCAAAATTCACCTATTTAAAATGTTTCCAAATAAAAAGGACTTAGGTGTAGCTCAGTGGTAAAGTGCCCCTGGGTTCAATTCCCAGTAAAACACACACACACACACACACACACACACACACACACACACTAAAATAAAATGTACAGCTCAATAGTTTTTAGTATGTTCACAGAGTTATGCAGCTGTCCCAATAACTTTCTGAATAAATTTGAGAATCACTGATCCAGGTAATGGGGAGCCATTGAAGGTTGAATGCAGGGAATAACATATTGGCTGGGGTGAAAGAAAGTTCTTCTTAATTGAAGGGAGATAAACTAAAAGTAGAGATCAATTAAATCATGTTCCAAATATTAGGAACATTGACCCAATAAACTGGATAAGGTGTTAAGATTGAATATCTACAATGATAAAAGAAAATTTTAGTTTGGAAGGGCTGATTTAGTTGATAAGAAGAGCTCCAATTAGAGATCCAAAAGGATCTCTTTATTACCTCTCACCTCTAAGATGCTCTGGTTACTCACAACTGTAAACCTAGTACTTGGGAGGCTGAGACAGGAGGCTCACAGGTTCATGGCCAGCCTCAGCAACTAAGCGAGAACTTCTGCAACTTAGTAAGAACCTGCTTCAAAATAAAATAAAATACCCTGGTTCCATAATTAAATCCCCTCATTGCTGTGATGACCATTTAGGTTTTTGGACGGTGCATCTAAGAGTACAAAGTCAATCTCTGCACAGGCTGGGTAGCACAGTAGTGCTGCTGTGTGTGCTTAACTTTGCCAGCAGCAGAACAAATTTAAAATGTTTAATGAAAGGTAGGATAGTATCAGTCATTAAGCTCCTAGCAATGACACTAGGCTGCCTGACCTGCCTTGGACAAGACCTCGTTTGGGAGACAGGAACATGATCTGTCATTAAATGGAATTATGCCTAATTGAAATCACATAAACTAACACCAGTCAAATTAGCAACTCTGTTGTGGCTTGGAACCAAAATAGGCAAAGCTCTGAAGGGGTGAAGCTTATGTGGACAGGAGTGTGTGTGTGTGTGTGTGTGTGTGTGTGTGTGTGTGTGTGTGTGTGTAGCCACTATCACTCATGAAATTTGAAAAATCTAAATTCAACTATGCAGTAAACTTTATCAAATTCCACTAATTTAGTAGAGATGAAGTCTCACTGAGTTGGATTAAAATTATTATTGTTATTATTATTATCATTATCATTATTATTTTGTGGTACTGGGGATTGAGCTCAGGGGCATTCAAACTCTGAGCTACATCCTCAGTCTTTTTTTTTTTTTTTTTTTCGGTACTGGGGATTGAACTCAGGGGCATTCTACCTCCAAGCTATACCCCCAGCCCTATTTTTTATTCTTTATTTTGAAACCGAGTCTCACTATGTTGCGGAGTGCCTCAGTAGGTAGCTGAGGCTGGCCTTGAACCCGGATCCTCCGGTCTCAGCCTCCCGAATGCTGGGTTTACAAGCGTTTGCCACCACGCCGGCTACTTTTTTTTTTTTTTTTAAACAGAGTCTCAAGTAAGTTTCAGAGGGCCTTACTAATTTGCTGAGGCTGGCTGCGAACCTACAACCCCCCATCTCAGCCTCCCAAGTACTGGAATAACAAGCATGTGCCACCACACTGGCAGATTAAAAATTATTGATCCATTGAACTATTCCTCCTCCATGATGTGACAATAGTACTTCTTGCTCCTTAGCTACCAGTCTTGTTGCCTCTTTTCTACTTGTAAGATTTTTAAGAAAAAAAAAAGAAGTATTAAAATATGTAAATTTTGCCTACATTAAAAAAAGAAAATGGTGAGGCAATGAAGGAAAAAGATACTTATTAAATACCTATGAGGGGTGTTGGGATTTGGATCTGTAGTGTTTCCCCAAGTCTCCTGTTGAAAGCATGGTCCCCACTGTGCAAAGCACAAGGCAGGATGTGCAGGAATGACTGGACCATGAGGACTCGGATCTCATCAGCCTCAAGTCAGTGTCAAACGAACCCATTGATGAATGAGTGTACCACCAGGAGATGGGAACTAGTGAAGGAAATAGATCACTAGGGGAGGCATGGAAGAGTGTCTCTTCTTTTCCAACTCAGCTCTTGCCCTCTCCCTCTCCCTCTCCTCTTCCTCCCTTCCTTCCACTCCTCCTACTTCTTTCTTCTTCCTTTTCTCCTCCTCTTCCTTCTCCTCCTCCTCCTTCTTCCTCTTCTTTCTCTCTTTCTCCCTCTTCCTCCTTTCCCTCCTCTTTCCTCCTTCTCCGTCTCCTCTTCCTTCTTTTTCCTCTCTCTCTCCCTCTCTTCCTCTCCTCTTCCTCTTTTCCCTCCTCACTCCTCCTCCTTCTTCTTCCTCTCTCTCTCTCTCTCTCTCTCTCTCTCTCTCTCTCTCTCTCTCTCTCTCTCTCCTTTGTGGTTGCCATGGACTAAGCAGCTTTCTTTCCTCTTGCCATTCCACCATGATGTTCTGTCTTAGAGCCAGATACACCAATGGTCTAGGCAGAGCCATGGGAAATGCCATGCCTTCATCGTGGCCGAATGGTAACTGGATGGTCTTGGTTTTTCACCTAGTTTGATCCTAACAGGTTATATGTCAAATATGAAATCTCTGTGAATCTTGATTTTGAGAAGAAGAAGAGGGAGGAGAAAAACATACCAATACCATTCGATCAACCTCACTTCTTCAGGATGGACAGTGCTAAAATACACAATATTACTAATGGGTGGACAGCAGCAAATGGGGCTGGGGGGGGGCAGAAGGCTGATTTTACTTTATCCTGAGGCCATATATATATTCTCACAATACTGGTTTTAACTCTCTATTCCTAAGGAGCAGCTAATTAAGCAACATTTTATAGTAACATGTAATTAACCTACTATCTTCTTATGCATTGTGGAAGGATCACTAGATAGTACCCAGGATTGCTTAAGCAAGATTACTGATAGCTGCCATACATCTTGGGAAAGCTGTGTCCTAGAACCACTTTCAAATCTGGGGTGGACACATTTCTTTTGGAAATAGCATATCCAATGTGGATGATCTTTCACAAGTATTTTTTCTCTTGATCTTTGTTCTTCTTGGCCAAATGCTGGATTCAATCAGGAATTGACAAAGGGGATGAAACTCAAGACTACTTGCTACACATTAGGTTCTTTGAACTATGTGAGGTTTCAGTTATCCGTGTCATCAATATTCTACGTCGCTGCACCCCTTTGCATGCATATACTATAGTGTAGATAATGGGAAACTGAACTGGTTGTATCTATAGTCTTACACCAGAAGATTTGTTATATTGACTTAAGATGTCTCCTAGATTCTTAGAGAGGGAGGCATCTGCACCAGGCAGCTGACTCCTCAACCACTAAAATTCCTGAGGATAGTCTGTGATTCTTAGAGAAGGGAAAAGGATTAACTCTAGACATAGGGCAAAGAGACGTCCGCAGGCAGTTGTGTTAGGTGCCTCCTGACCGTTGCCTGCCTGCCTCCCTGCGTGTGCGTCACCTCACACCTTCTTGTGGTCTCTTGGGCCCAGGTGTTTTTCTGCTCCCTCAAGGCCACCTGGAAAAGCAGAGACAGAGCAGGTGGAGCAGTATCACCAGGTGCTATTGGCATTCTGGACCCAGGCACAAAACAGTCTGTCCTGGTTCTGGTTAATGTTTTTTATGCTATTGTGGTACACTTTGAACTCACATTTGACTTTGGAGGTTGAGTACACTCGGCATGCGTGTGTGTGTGTGTGTGTGTGTGTGTGTTTCTGGGGACTGAACCCAGGGGTACTCAACCTGTGAGCTACAACCCTAGCTCTAGTTTTTTTTAATTTTGAATCAGGATCTCTTGCTAGATTGATGAGAGTCTCACTACTTGCTGAGGCTGTCCTCAAACCTGTGATACTCTTGTCTCAGCCTCCCAAGTACTGGAATTACAGGTGTGGAAGGTCTTTGTATGGTATTTCCTTGGGTTCAAAATTCTGCATATCTTTATGAGTTTGAAAAAACAAAAAAACTTCATCTCTTTTAAATTTAACATCTTTAGTTGGGCGTGGTGGCACATGCTTGTTATCCCAGTACTTGGGAGGCTGAGACAGGAGGATTGCAGGTTTGTGACCAGCCTCAGCTACTTAGTGAGACCTTCCGCAACTTAGTGAGACCCTGTTTCAAAATATAGAATAAAAATAGGGCTGGGAGTGTAGGTTGGAGGTAGAATGCCCCTGGGTTCAATCCCTATTACCAAGAAACAATAAATAAATAAATAAATAAATAAATAAATAAATAAATAAATAAATAAATAAATAAATAAATAAATAAATATCAATATTATTTTTTGTGGGTGTGGTACTGGGGATTGATCCCAGGGGCATTCTACCTCCAAGCTACACTCCCAGCCCTATTTTATTGTTTATTTTGAACAGGTTTCACAAAGTTGCAAAAGCTGATCTTGAATATCTGTGATCCTCCTATCTTGGCCTCCAAAGTACTGGGATTACAGGTGTACACCACTGCACCTGGCTTACTTTTATTTTTAGTACTTTTTTTTTCATGGTACCAAGCATTGAGCACAGAGGCATTCTACCTCTGAGCCATACTTCCAGGCCCTTTTTATCTTTTATTTTGAAACGATCTCACTAGGTTGCTGAAAGTCTTGCTAAGTTGCTGAGGCTGGTCTTGAACTTGGGAGCCTCCCGTCTCAGTCTCCCAAGTACTAGAATTATAGGTGTGTGCCTAATTTTACATCCAGCCTAATTTTACTTTTAATTTTTTTTTAACCAATTGAAACATACCTACAGAAGATATGACCTAATGAGACAGGTTCTAATCATTTCTAACACTATAAATTCCCTTTTAACTTTGGATTGCATAATTCTAATCAGTACCTACATTTTATTTTATCTTCTGCTATTTTCTTTAACAGCAAATCTCATATGTTAAAATAAGTGTCCCAACCAGATGTAGTGGCACAAGTTTATAATCTCAGTACTTGGGAGGCTGAAATAGGAGGATCACAGGTTGGTAGCCAGCCTCAGACACTTAGTAAGGCCCTCTGCAACTCAGTGAGACCCTGTTTCAAAACAAAAATGGGCTGGATGTGTAGCTCAGAGGTAGAATGTCCCTGGGTTCAATCCCCAGGACTACCAAAACCAACCAAATAAACAAACAATAAAAAAGTATCTTTGTTTACATTTATTTACTTATTATTTATTTATTAGTGCTGGAGATTAAACCCAGGGTCATTCTATCTCTGAGCTATATCCATATTTTTTTTTTTTATGTTTTGGCTTAAAATGAGGTCTTGCTACATTGCTAAAAGTTTTGCTAAGTTGCTGAGGCTGGTCTTGAACCTGCGATACTCTTGTCTTAGCCTCCCAAACTCTATGATTACAGGTGTGTACCACCATGCCTGGTTACATTTATTTATTTATTTGTTTATTTACTGTGGTGCTGGGATCGAACCTGGATTATTTACATTTTCTTTCTATTTTGGTACTGGGTATTGAACTCAGGGCATTTTACCTCCAAGCAACACACCCAGCCCTTTAAAAAAAAATTTTGTTTGGAAACAGGGTGTGTCTGGCTAGATTGCTAAGAGTCTCACTGTGTTGCTGAGGCTGGTCTTGAACCTGCAATCCTCCTGTTTAAGCCTCTCAAGTACTGGGATTACAGGAGTGTGCCGCCACACTCAGCTAGATTATTTACATTTTTAATAGCCAAAAGGTATACCTCTATATTAATATATGGTAGTTTGCTTAGCTATTCCTTACATTTTTACTTTTGGGTCTTTTCTAGTACTGATATTAGTATCTGTAAAAATAATTATGGGGATATTTTATTTCTTGGCTATTTTTCCAGGTTCAGTTTTATAGATTTTGGGGTTGGGGATACTGGGGATTGAACCCAGGGACATTCGGCTTCTAAGCTATGTCCTCAGCCCTATTTTATTTTTTATTTTGAAAAAGAATCTCACTGAGTTTCAGAGGGCCTTGCTAAATTGCTGAGACTGGTCTTGAACCTCATGAGTCTCCTGTTTTAGCCTTCCAAGTACTGGGATTATAGGTATGTGCTACCATGCCCGACTTCTTCTTTTTTTTTTTTTTTTTAAGACAGAGCCTCACTAAATTTCCAGGCTAGGCTTAAACTTGCTATCCTCCTGCCTCAGCCTCCCCAGTCACTGGGGTTATAATTGTACACCACCATTACTTGCAGTGTTACAGCTTTTTATTATATTTACCAGCTTCAGAGAAATTGAATCATGGTTAAATTGCCACTATTGGCAAGCACATCTCCCAAGAGCCCTGCCAACATTGGGTTTTATAACGTTAATTTGTTTACTGGTTTTAATGAGCATGAAGAGTAGTATATTTTTTCCTTCTAGTGACTCTCTTTTGACATTTTTAAATGCATCTTACTGCTAGACAATATTACAATAAATGTAATATTGTAATGTATTTATTATCTAGGGCCATGTAACAAATTATCCCCAAACTTAGCAACTAGAGAAAATCAAAGCCAGATGTGGTCACACACATACACCACACACACACACCTATAGTCCAAGTACTAGGGAGGCTGAGACAGGAGGATGGCAAGTTCTAGGCCAGCCTTGGCAACTTAGTGAGACCCTGTCTCAAAATAAAAAATAAAAGGGGGCTGGGGGTGTAGGTTGCTGGCAGAATGCCCCTGGATTCAGTCCCCAACAACACACACACCCACAAACACACACCACAAACAAACAAACAAAAAGTATGCATGCACAGTTTCTATTTCTGTAATAAGGAACAGTTTGGGTAGTTTGGGCTCAGGGACTCTTGGGAGGTCCTAGTCAAGACATCAGCCTGGGCTGCATCACTGAAGGCCTGTTGCCATATGGGGGGAGGAGGGGTCTCATGTGACACACCAGTCAAGCGTGGTGGCGAACGCTTATAATCCCAGTACTTGGGAGGCTGAGACAGGAGGATCGCAGGTCCGCAGCCAGCCTCAGCTACTTAGTGAGGCCCTTGGCAACTTTGTGAGACCTTGTTTCAAAATAAAGAGTAAAAAATAGGACTGGGAGGATAGCTCAGAGGTAGAATGCCTCTGGGTTCAATCCTTAGTACTGCAATAAATAAATAAATAAATAAATAAATAAATAAATAAATAAATAAAAAATAAAAGTGGCACACCCATAGGGCTTTTGGTGAAGACCTCAGTCCACACTGAACAGTGGCAGGAGCCCTCATTCCCGCTCTCCAGGGCTGCTTGAGCATCCTCACGGTAGTGTCTGGACCTCTGGTTTTCCCCAGAACAAGTGATCCAAGAAAGAGAGCAAGGAGGAAGCCCTGGGTTCTTTCAGGACTATTCAAACCCAGTGCACCACACCAGGGGGAAGGGAAGCAGCTCCAGCTCTTGAAAGGAGGAATATCAAAGATTTGTGAACACATTTCAATGTTAAAGGGTAGAAACAACTATGGAAAAGTCCAACCCCCTCTTCGCCTTTCTCTGTTCCTGGTTTGGCTAATGTCTTGTTACTGATTAATGAAGTGAAGGAACACTAGTAGAAGATAACATTCCTGCCTGTCTCACCCCGACCTGTCTTCTCAGTCTAATGTTAATGATGTATGGACTCACACTATAAAAAATAAATGAGAAGTGGGCATGGTAGTGCATGCCTGTAATCTCAGTACTTGGGAGACTGAGACAAGAGGATTGCAAGTTTGAGACCAGCCCCTGCAACTTAGCAAGACCCTGATTCAAAATAAAAAATAAAAAGGGCAGTGGTAGAGGGCCCCTGGGTTCCATCACTAGCAGAGGGGGGGGGATGTTTGCCATATTCCTTTAAACAATACTTCATCTGTCTGATGCAAGGTTTCTTTCCATCTGACAGAGAGAAAAACATCAGAGAACAAGCTGGGATCGGATCCCTGGACGGAGGTGATTGAGGGAGTGAGGCGGTGAAGAAATTAGGTTGGGTTGAGAAAAGAGGAGATGAGGGCCAGAATGGAGGTACCAAGTAAAAAACCACAAAAGTGCTGGTTCAGAAATCAGGTGCAGTAGAATATCTGGTAGTGAAAATGTCAAGGGTGCAGTAAGGAATCTACTTGACTCACTCAGACTTATCCAATAGCACAGACCCCTGGAATCACTTTCTCAATGGGATTCTATCGTCTGTTGGCTTTAGGTTATGCATAAGAACCCATCTCAACAGACAGGACTTCTTTATGCCATATAATAAGCTGATTTTTTTTGTGTGTGTGTGGTACTAGGGATTGAACTCAAAGCATTCTACCTCTGAGCTACACCCCCAGACCCATTTTATTTGAAGCAGGATCTCACTAGGTTTTTGAGGGCTGAGGCTGGTAACAAGCTTGTAATCCTCCTATCTCAACCTCCCAAGTACTGGGGTTACAAGCATGCATCACCATGCCCAGCCTAAACTGGTTATCCTTAAAGTTTGCATTTTGCTTTTTTTTTTTTTTCCTGGTACTGGAGATTGAATCCAGGGATGCTCTACCACTGAGCTTCACCCCCAGCCCTTTTAAAAATTTAATCTGGAGCCGGGCGTGGTGGAGCACGCTCCCCAGCATTTGGGAGGCTGAGACCGGAGGATCCAGGTTCTTGGCCAGCCTCAACTAGCTAGTGAGGCACTCCAAAACTTAGTGAGACCCGGTTTCAAAATAAAGAATAAAAAATAGGGCTGGGGGTATTGCTCGAAGGTAGAATGCCCCTGAGTTCAATCCCCAGTACCCCCCCCAAAAAATTAATCTGGGACAGGACCTCACTAGGTTGCCCAGACTGGCCTCAAATTTGGGATCCTCTTGCCTCAGTAGGATTACAGGTGTCCGCCACTATCATGTCCCTAACATTTTGCCTTGTTATTTAAAGGTTAGAGAGCATGGCTTTTGTGAATACTAGTTATATCCATATCAGTTGTTCCATGCATTTATTTATTTGTTTATTTACTTTTGCAATGCTGGGGTTGAACACAGGGCCTCAGGCAGGCTAGGCAAATACTCTGCCACCAAGCCACACCCATAGTCCCTAGTTAGGCACTTTAAAAGGGTCCTGAAACACAGTCAACTTGGCAATAATACCTTACAAATCCTTTCTTTATTGACTAGTCTCAATGTAAATTGGTGATGTTGAACTAAGCTAGTAGGGACTGGAACAAATAGCAATTGATTCATCCTTTTCCAGTGAGGGAAACATTAAGGACCATTAACCAAACTCTACTGCCCTACTGTCCAACCCTCCTGGAGAGGGTTCTGCTACATTGCTGACATGCTATGCCCTGTGTCCCAACCTGCTTTATCCATGCCATTTTCTTAGTAGCCCCTCCCAGCCTTCGTGGAGTCAGCCTCACTCCAAGCAGTGGAACTCTTCATTATGTGAACCTTCTTTGTCTAAATATAAGGTCACTATACAGCACTTTAAAAAGTTTTAAAAATTAGTTTATTTTTGCAGTGCTGGGGATTAAATGCAGGGCTAGGCAAGTACTCTACCACTGAGCTACCCTCTCAGCCTTTGCAAAACTCTTTGCCCAAGAAATTCTACTTCTGGAAATTTATCCTATAGAAGAAACCTTTTCATTATAGCACTGTAACAATTAAACTATGGAAATGAGGGTTGGATTCGATTCCCAGCACTGCTAATAAAGGGGGGAGGGGAAATGATATCAATGTCAATCAGTAATCGATCAATACAACAAAATTCACTTCAGTCATAAAAAAGAATGAGAAATCTCCAAATATGAATATGGAATAGTTTCTCAAGATATATTATATACGATAGCCTGGGGGCAGGGAGCCCAGCTCAGTGGTCGAGTGTTTGCCTAGCATAAAGAAGACCCTGGGTTCCATCACCAGCACTGAGGAAGAGGGAAGGAAGGAAGGAAGGAAGGAAGGAAGGAAGGAAGGAAGGAAGGAAGGAAGGAAGGAAGGTTGGTTGGTTTGGCATGATATGTGAAGTAGGCTACTATTTGCATACAAATGCGAGGAAAGCCAGGTGCAGTGGCACATGCTTGTAATCCCAGTACTTGGGAGGCTGAGACAGGAGGATCACAGATTTGAAGCCAGCCTCAGCAACTTAGCAAGACTCTGTTTCAAAACAAAAAAGAAAAGGGCTGGGGATGTATGTACCTCAAGGGTGGAATGCTCTCAGGGTTTTATTCCTGGTACCAAAAAAGGACAAAATGAAAAGAGAAAAGAAAAAATAATGGGGGGAAGGAGAATACATGTATTTGCTTACATATATGAAACAAAACCTCTAAAAAAAATATATATATATATATAGTAAACTGCTAGCATTGATATTCTCCAGGGGAAGTAACAGGTTGGCTGTTACCCAGAATGGAGAGACAAATTTGTACTACTTTACACTTCCTTTCCCTTCTTAATTTTGAACTGTATGAATCTTCTGCATATATATATATATTCATTTTATGTATATATATATATATACATAAAATGAATATATATATATATTCATTTTATGTATATATATAGTATATATATACATATATATATATATATATATTTTTTTTTTTTTTGAGGTACTGGGGATTGAACCCAGGGGCATTCTACCTCCGAGCTATACTCCCAGTCCTATCTTTTATTCTTTATTTTGAAACAGGGTTTCACTAAGTTGCGGAGGGCCTCACTAAATAGCTGAGACTGGCCATGAACCTGGATCCTCCGGTCTCTGCCTCCCAAGTACTGGGATTACAAGCGTGCACCACCACACCGGGCTTCTTCTGCTTATATTTTACATTTAAATTTAAGATAAAAACTCCAAGCTAGACATAGTGGTGCATGCCTATAATCTTAGTACTTGGGAGGCTGAGACAGGAGGATTGCAGGTTCAAGATTAGCTTCAGCAACTTAGTGAGACACTCAGCAGCCTAGCAAGACCCTGTTTCAAAGCAAAAAATAGAAAAAAGGGCTGGGGGTACAACTCAGAGGTAGAATGCCCCTGGGTTTAATTCCCAGCACCACACACAGACAAAATAAATAAATAAAATGGAAGAGATGAGGCAAATCTCTCTTGCAGAATTCCAAATTAATTATGTGGGTGCCTCACCTTTAAAGTGGAGCACAATTCCCCACTCATTAAGGGTGAGCGGCATGTGGTACCTTCCTTCCCCAGAGGAGTAGGAGAGTAGGTTTCTATTAGAAACTTGATGAAGACTTCCCCAGCCCATGTCAACAGTGATAGGGCATGTTGATAACATCTGCCTGTGATATGATGTAATAAGAATGGCACTTTTCCTCTGTGGTCTCCCTCCCCAGGACATACAACCCTAGTCTAGTCATGAGGAAAATATTTGACCAATTCCAGTAAAGAGGCCTCCTACAATATGCCTTCCCAGTACTCCTCAAACCCATGAAAGTCATTAGAAAAAAGAAAGTCAGAGACACCATCACAGCCAGGAGGAACTCAGAGACATAGCAATTACACATGCGTGTGCACACACACCTCTATTAATAAACAAGAGAGAGAAGAGGGGAATACAGAGGAAAGATGATCAAATATTAATATTTGAGGAATAGGAGCAAAGGGTAAAGAGGAATATTTTGTGCAGTTCTTGCAACTTTGAAGTTATTTCAAATTAGGAAGTGTTAAGAGATGTAACTGGTTATCCTCTTTCTTGAATTACATTTCATTTAAATGTCTGCCAATATTTAATCATTCAGTTTATTAAGAGAATATTATTAAAGAGCGTTAGTCACAGCTAATGGGAACCTTAAATGACCTGTTATTAGGCAGAAGCTGGGCTCCTGGCAACTGGGCAGGGGCCGTGGCTGACCAAGGAGAGCCACGGGCTGGCTCATTCCCAGCCTGGGCAAGTGCCATCCAAGAGGTATGACCTGGAGCCACTGCAGTTTTAAAGGCTCCATTCCAGTGCTCTGCTTTCCTGGAGCGTTGCTCATGGCCTCTTGCCCTAACCACTCCCCCTCCCCACCAACTTCCTAGAAGTGCACTGGGGCGGGAAGAGGTGGATCCCCATGTTGGCACCTTTAGTCAGTTCACCCTTAGTCAGTGGTGAACAAAAGAAGAAGAAAAAGGAAAAGAAGGAAAAGGGAGGGAGGGAGAAGGAAGGAAGAAATGGGAACGGAGGGAAGGAAGGAAGGGAGGGAGGGAGGCAAGAAGGAAGGAAGGGAGTTATTATAAAATGTAACAATAGCAGCGCAATAGTTAAGGACAGATGGTGGGATGGAACCCAGGGACACTTTAGTTCCAAGCCAATGCCCAGCCCTTTTATTTTTTATTTTAAAACCTAGTCTGGCTAATTGCTGAGGCTGTGGTCCTCAGCCTCTCAAGTGCTGGGATTATAGGTGTGCACCATCACACCTGGATGACAAAGCTTTTCTTTGTGACTGGATTTTTGAGGAGTCATTGTACTTTAATTAGGCTTCTGATAGAGAAGTAGAATTTAGGACTGGCTATAAATGGAATGAAAATTCCCTTTAGAATTAGTTGTAAACTTCCAGCGTGACTTTCTTTCCTTCTGTCATGAATTCCACAAGCAATTAGATAAGTATTTGTAAGTGCTGGGGTTTCGACCACATAGAAGGCGTGGCTGCCCTCCTTTCTCACCCCTGGGACACCTCTCAAGATGAATCCTTTTTGAAACAAGGTCTCACTAGGTTTTAGAGGGTCTCCCTAAATTGCTGAGGCTGGTCACAAACCTGTAATCTTCCCGTCTCAACCTCCCAAGTACTAATCTCCAAATTTCAAAAATAATAAAATTAGCTGGGCATGGTGGTGCACGCCTGTAATCTCAGTACTTGGGAGGCTGAGACAAGAGGACCCCAGGTTTGAGGCCAGCCTTAGCAACCTAGTGAGACTCTGATTCAAAATAAAAGGTAAAATAGGACTGGGAGTGTAGCTTGAAGGTAGAATGTCCCTGGTTCAATCCCTAGTAACACACACACATACACACACACACACACACACACACACACACACACAATAAAATTGTGTTGAAGTGTCATGCTGATGAGATGTTATTGTTGCTTATCCAAAGTCCATGTCCAAATGGTGACTGAATAAATAGCAAAGGTTCTTGGAACTAAGAAAGAACTTTTTTAAACTTGTATTTGATATCAGCAGACCTATCAGAGGGAAAGGTAAATGTGACTGTGCACCTCTTGAATTATTGTTCCAAAGTTACAAAACACAAAACATTCATTCAATATAGACCATAGAGCTGTGCACGGTGACACATACCTGTAATCTCAGTATTGGAAGGCTGAGACAGGAGGATTGCAGGTTCAAGGCCAGCTTCAGCAATTTAGTGAGACCCTGTTTCAAAATAAAAAATAAAATAGGACTAGGGGGCAAGCTTAGAGATAGAATGCCTCTAGGTTCAATCCCCTGTACCCCAAACCAAAAAACAAAACAAAATGTAAAATATTGGCATTTTTTCTACCTTTTCCTATTTTATATTTTCCCCTAAAGTCAATCAAGGTAATGTGAAATACTCAATAAAACTCCAAAATTCCCAAGGTTGGTAGTTGGCCTGTAGTTTGAATTTTGCAGACATTATCTTTCATAGCAGAGTTCATGAGAAAAGCCATTTTTTTTTTGTGTGTGTGTGGTGCTGGGGATTGAACCCAAGTGTGTTTTACCCCTGAGCTACATACCCAGCCCTATTTTTTTTATTTTTCAATTGGCAACAGGGTCTCACTAAGTTGCTGAGAACCTCGCAAAATTGGTGATGCTGGCTTTGAACCTGTGATCCTCCTGTCTCAGCCTCTCAAGTACCGGGATCATCGGCATGGGCCACCACACCCGGATACCACAGCCGCTTTTGAGTTAGAGACGGGTCCAGACCTCGGGAGATGATTGAAGTGTGTTCCCCATGTGTGGTCCACCCTTCAGCTGCATCACTTCTTTGCTTCTTAGATTAAAATGGCAGATGTCTGAACTCCATCCCCATCCGGGGTGGGAATGAGGACTCTCATTTAACCCAGTGGCTCTGGTAATTATTCTGCTCACTTAAGTTTGAGGGTGGCCTCCTGCTCTGCATTCCTGAGGCATTGTATAATGGAGAAATGGAAAATTTTAGATGAGAGTGCCAAGATAGCCTGGGTCCTAGTGTTAGTTTTTCAGGTGACTTGAGCTAACGCACAGTCGCCCACAGCATCTCATGAATCTTTGTTCTTACACTTCTGAAATGAAAGTTCTGAACAAAACTTCACCAGAGACATCCATTCTAGCCATGGAGGCCTTTAAAAAGCTCCACATTATTTGCTTCAATGTTTATTATACTTTTTTAAATTAGAAGGGTAATAAAATCACATTTTACATTAGGAAAATATACATGGTCCTACCAGGTAACATGTAACATGGTTAGTATTTTGATACATTTCTTACCCTAGTTTGGGAATCCTTTCCCTTTTAAAATAGTTGCAGTCACTGTATATTTGTTTCTATTGCATTATCTAGATCATTCTTTTTTTTTATAATATGAAATTATATAAAGGAGAAAAGTTCAAATTAAACAGAAACGCAATCAAGTATTACTATTCTGTTTGATCCAGTAACAATATGTTAGCATGTGAAACTAAAAACTCAGCACTAATTTTTTTTTTTTTTTTGGTACTGGAGATTGAACCCAGGAACATTCTACCTCTGTGCTACACTCCAGCCCTTTCTATTTTTTATTTAGAAATAGGGTCTTGCTAAGTTGCTGAGGATGGCCTTGAATTTGGGATCCTCCTATCTCAGCCTCCCAAGTACTTGTGCACCTGAGTCCCAACACTAAACTTAATAGATTTATATTAATATGTAACACAGATATCTCCAAGCCCTCTACTATTTATAAATGTGCACCACCACACCCGGCTTGTTTATTTATTTATTTATTACAGTACTGAAGATTGAACCCAAGGGCATTCTACCTCTGGGCTATACCCCAGCTCTATTTTTTATTCTTTATTTTGAAACAGGGTCTCGCTAAGTTGCAGAGGGCCTAAGTTGCTGAGGCTGGCTCTGAAGTGTGATCTTCCTGTCTCAGCCTTCCAAGTATTGGTATTACAAGCATGTGCCACCACGCCTGGTGCTTTGTTTATTTTAAAATAGGGTCTTGCCAAGTGACATTACGTTTAATATCTGTAAAGTATATATAACTATACTTCTATTCCCTATTGATGGAGACTCTTTCCAAATTTTAATTATTTATGAATAATTCTTCAGCCAGGATCTTTACGTATAGAAACATTTTCTGAATTTATAATTATTTCCTTAGAATTTTCAGAAATGAAATTTCTTGGCCACAGAGTAGCAACTGTCTTTTGAAATATTTGTACATATGTATTAATTTTAATCTTGACATAATAGGCGGTCCCCGAATTTTATTCTCTAACACTAAATCAGTCACTAGAATAGTCAGGAATATTGGTATTATATGTATATATACACAAGTACATATATACCATATAGCATTCTACAATGCCACTTTTCAGTAACTCCATAAATAAATTTATAAAGACTTGTGTTAGTGGAAGAGTCATGTGGCAGAGGCTCCTGTTGCTCTGAGTAGAATTTGTGCTGTGACTGCTCAATCTAAGTTTCTCGTTGCCTGCCCCTCAGATGCAGCTGGGCTAGAGAAAGAGATGCGTATGTGCACTCTGGGCGGGGCTCGCAGACTGGGAGCGTGCTGGGCAAGGGAGCAAAACAAGTTTAAATAGTAAGACCTGAGCTAGTATTGCCTGTCTCAGAGCTTGAGCACATCTAGTTTATGCAAAAGCAGTCAGGGCATGATAGCATATGCCTGTAATCCCAGTACTTGGGAGGTTGAGACGGGAGGATAACAGGTTCAAGACCAGCCTCAGCAATTTCGCGAGGCTCTTGGCAACCTAGACAGACCCTGTTTCACAACAAACAAAAAATAAATAAATAAAATAAAATAAGGGCTGGGGGTGTAGCTTAGAGATAGAGAGCTCCTGGGGACATTCCCAAGTACCCCCCCCCCCCACACACACACAAAGTGGTCAGGGAAGACTTCTTAGTGGATTTTGTCTAAGCTGGGACCTGAAAGGATGAATGTTCCAGGATAAGAAATGGTATAGTCAAACTATCTCAGGGGCCAAGAAAACATTCTGGAGAGAAAGCACTTGGGCAATTTCTCTAGAAATTAAATATAGAGTTACATATGACCCAGCCATTCTACTGCTAATATAGAGCCAAAAAATTGACAGCATATTTACACAAAAACGTATACACAACTACCTAGTGAGGTACTCTGCAACTTAGTGAGACTCGGTTTCAAAATAAAGAATAAAAAATAGGGCTGGGGGTATAGCTCGGAGGTAGAATGCCCCTGAGTTCAATCCCCAGTACCACAAAACAAAAAAACGTATACACAAATATTACTAGCAATATCATTCATAATACCAAAAATGTAGAGATAATGTTCGCCAACTGATGAGTGGATAAACAAATGTGGTATATCTATATAATGGAATATTACTCAGCCATAAAAAGGAATGATATATTGATACATTGGTGAACACTGGAAACATTATGTTATGGAAAGCTACATATTGCATGACTCCATTTATATGGAAAAGGTAAATCTAGAGAGACAGAGTACCTTAGTGAGTACCTTAGCATTTCTTTTTGAGTAATGAAGATGTTCTAGAATTAAATAGGGGTGATGGTCACATTACATTATGAATCATACCCTTTAAAAATCATTAAAATAGTTAATTTTATGTTATATGAACTTCATCTCATTTTTTGTTTTGGTTCTGGGGATTGAACCCAGAGGTGTTCTACCTCTGATCTATACCCTCAGTCCTTTTTATTTTTTATTTTGAAACAGGGTCTTGATAGAGATTGCTGAGAGTCTTGCTAAGTTGTTGAGGCTGGTCTCAAACCTGTGATCCTCCTGTCTCAGCCTCCCAACTTTTGGGATTACAGGTGTGTGCCACCACCCCCAACTCTGGTTTCATTTTTTAATAGGAAAAAAAAATCCTAAGGCTAGTAAGAGTTTATCACTGTGTGTGTGTGTGTGTGTGTGTGTGTGTGTGTGTGTGTGTGTGTTTTGCTGGGGATTGAACCCAGGGGCTACCTCTAAGCTACATCCCCAACCCTTTTATTTATTTATTTAAATTTTGAAACAAGTCTCCCTAAATTGCTGAGGTTCTCGTTGAGTTGCTGAAGCTGGTCACGAACCTGCGATCCTCTTGAGTACTGGCATTACAAGCATGCGCCACCACGTCCAGTTCTGAGCTCAGTACTTTTGAGAAACTGCAAGAAGCTCCAAATTGTAGGAAAGCTTGAAATGTAGAAGAGGAGAACTGAGAAGGTAATCATTGGCCCAGATCTTGAAGGGTCATAGCACTGCTAGTGAGTCTGGCTTTCTCCTGAGACCAAAGGAAAGCTACTCGTGGAGATTGATCCTGTGGGACCTGACCTGAGGATGCGACTTTTCCAGTGATGTTCTTATTACAAAGGAAGAGGGCAGAGACAGGGAGGCCATTCTACCTGTTTGTTGTCAGTCAGTTCCAGGTGACCACAAACTGACCCTGTCATGTACAACGCCTAGGTTCTTTTTGGAAGATAACTGTAACTGCTCAAGAAGTTTAAGAGTGGTGGGGAGGCAGCTTCTCACCTGTCCGCTCCCCGTTCCCAACTCAATGGTGATATAGGAATAACTGGTTGTAATAAAAATGAGTCTCTGACAAATTCTGTTACACAGTTTGTTTTGTGGTACTGGGTTTTGAACCCAGGGACATTCTACCTCTGAGATACACCCCTAGCCCTATTTTATTTTTTATTTTGAAACAGGAACTCACTAAGTTGTGGAGGGAATCCCTAAGTTGATGAAGCTGGCTCTGAGCCTGCGATCCTTCTGTCTCAGTCTCCCAGGTACTGGGATTACATGCTACAAACAGTTTATAAAAGAAAAACCCATTTGCAAGCAGGATACAATTGATACCACCTGTTCTGTAAACTTTTTCTCCATCTTTTTTTTTAAGGAGCTTCAACCACACCAGCATAAAAGTTTCACTTGAGATACACACATTTTTCTTCTCAGCCTCTTCCAATGGTAGCGTCTTACATAACTATAGTATATATAGTTAAATTTTTTAAAGTAATTATAAGAATGTGTAGTGTCAGGAGAAATACATGCTGTATCTCCTGCTAATGCCATTACTGTCATTTTAAACACTAGTGCGTGTGTAGAGCAAGAGACAAAAAACAACTTCAGGAGCTCATAAGCGACTTGTTCAGACATGCCAACACGACATAACAACCTCAGGAACTCATCAAGCAACTTGTTTTGACATATCAGCATAGGCCCAGACCAACACACCTGTGCTGCAATTAATAACGGACCCTTGGGTCATAAATCTGTTTTCTGCTTTTGATGGAATTACATCATCACTACATTTGTGGAAATGACAAGTGTCTGGTAAGGTTTGATAAGGGTGCCAAGGACAATTGACAGCACCTACAGAAACCTATAGGAACCCTATAAAAGAGCAGCTGTTTTGACACCCAGCACGCTGAACTATTGCTCACACCATGACGAGTCTACTGTGTGTGACTCTGATCCAGCGACCTCGCTTAGGCCCAGCTCTTTGGGTTCTTTGCTGACGGAGGATCAGTCTGACTCATTTTGCTTTCTCAGTGCCCGGACCGACTTCAGAGTCTCCTCTTCCATTCCTGGACTTGGTTAGTTATCCCCTTTCCCCTGCTTGTTTGTATTTGTTAAGTATTTGAAGTGCTCTAATTTTAGGACTTGTATATTGTTTAATATATTTGTCTAACCTAAATTGTTAGATTTGCTAGTGTGAAGTATATTGTTTGATGTTCATTCATAGCTAATTGGCTTTTGGCAAAGCAGCATCTGAAACTCACTTACTTATAGAATCTGCTACTAATTTTTCATGTGCTATAACCTTGAAGTATTGAATAAACCATGTGGGAAGACACAAATCGTGTGTGACGTGACTTATTGGTCTTAGGACCTCCCGGCTTGTTGCTTGTGACAGTATGTTTTACAGTTGGCGTTACAATAAAATGGTCTCAATAGCATCACTATAATTTTAACTCCTTATAGCATTTCTATTATTGTTGCATTATAAATCCCACCAATAAAATTTAGTCACATGTGGTATTACAATTTTTTGCTTGTGGACATGGGGATTGAACCCAGGGGCACTCTATCACTGAGCTACACCCGTAGCCCCCCCTCCCCCTTTTTAAAGCAAGGTCTCACCTTAAAAGTTTTTGAGACTGGCCTCGAACCTGCTATCTTCCTGTCTCAGTCTCCTAAGTACTGGAATTATAAGCATGTGTCACCATGCCTGGCTGGTATAATTTTTATGAGCTCAAAGATTATCATAAGTGAAAAATGTAACAGAATGTAGATAAACATGTAAAGTTGCTCCTGGAAAATAATGGACTTTTGTTTCTACCATAAAATATATGATATATAATATATATGGACATGGTAGAGCCTGGCATCAAAGTACACACACACACACACACACACACACACACACACACACACATCTTTATATATATATATCATTATATATACTATGTATCTTTAGATATATATGTAATCATATCTATCTATCTATCTATCTATCTATCTATCTATCTATCTATCACCTATTTATCTTTCCATGCTTAGCACAATGCACAATGCTTGGAAAATAGAAGACATTCAATACATATCTCAAATTGACTATTTTTATATATTGACACTTGAAATAAAAAAACAAGCTAAAAGTCCCTTTTCTTTCCGACAGAATATGAAGACTCAGAATTTTCAGAAAAACAAATAGGTCTTTACTTATGGAACAAACCTCATTGGTTATTGTTTTCTTTACTTTTCACCCTTTCTTAGGAGTTTCAGTTAACAAATACACATATATAATATTAAAATATAGATAATATTTAAAAAGAAGTATTTTGATAATTGGCAGACTAGCTATGTTAAGACATTAACATAGGTTAGGTTAAGAGTTTCTCCTGAAAGTCCATAAAATCAGTCTATGCCTGGAAATAAGGGAAGAATTTTTTCTTACAGATTAATACAGAATAAGCCAGACCAGCCACATGAATGGGAAGATTTCTAAAGCAATTTATTTCCACCATAAGAATTGCCAATCCGATGAGTTCCTTGGGGATTTTCTTGTTTTCACCTAAGCATGCCTAGGGAAGATGGGATGACAATAATCCACAAAAGAAGGAGTGTGTGTGTGTGTGTGTGTGTGTGTGTGTGTGTAGCTGGGGGTTAAACCCAAGGTATTCTGCCTCTGAGCTACACCCCCAGCCCTTTTAATTTTATTTTATTTTGAAACAGGGTCTCACTAGTTTGTTGAGAGCCTGCTGAGACTGGCCTCAAACCTGTTATACTTCTGTCTCCACCTCCTCAGCACTGGAATTACAGGTGTTCATCACCACACCTGACTCAAAAGAAGTTTTTAAAGCATATCTTGCCGATACGATTATTCTCTTGAAACAAAGACCTAGTTGTTTACATAATTAGCAGTTATTATTAAGAGCTTACTGTGTGCAGATCCTGTGGAGCAAAGCAGCTCTGAGACTATACGAGCTGTCTCAGGGCTGGGGATATAGCTCAGTGGCAAAACCTGTGCTCAGCATGCCTGAGACCCGGGTTCAACCACCAGCACACACACACAAAATGAAAATAAAAATACAAGCTGTCTAGGAGCTTTGACTATCTTGCAACTCACGCCTGTTGCTAAGGAACAACAGCGATTCCCTTTCTCGGTGTGTATCTTCATTAAATAGTAGCTCGTGGTGGCTAAGGCATTTCCTTTGGTTTAGTGCATGAAGAGTTTCTTGGTCTTGATTGAAATACCTGCTTCTTGGTTCTGCCTCTATATTTTATTGTTTTACTTACAATTTTTATAGAAATATAATTCACATATTGCATAATTCATCCTTGAAGAGTGCACATTTCAATGGGTTTATTCATAAAGTTGTACAACCACTGGTGCTCTCTAGTTTGTTTGCTTTTCCTCCTTTCTTTCTTTCTTTCTTTCTTTCTTTCTTTCTTTCTTTCTTTCTTTCTTTCTTTCTTTCTTTCTTTCTTTCTTTCTTTCTTTCTTTCTTTCTTTCTTTTCTTGTGCTGGAGATTGAACCCAGGGCATCCTACTTCTGAGCTACAATCCCAGTCCTTCTTATTTTTTATTTTGAAACAGGGTCTAGCTAAATTGCTGAGAATCTTGTCAAGTTGCTGGAGGGTGGTCTCCTCCTGTCTCAGCCTCCCAAAAATTGGGATTACAGTTGTACACCACTAAGCTCAGAAAATTTCAAAACACTTTTTTTTTTTTTTTTGGTACTAGGGATTGAACCCAGGAGCATTCTACCACTGAGTTATCCCTGCCCCCACCCCATCCTACCCCATCCTACCCCCTTTTAAGTTTTTTTTTTTTTTTTGCAGTACTGGGGATTGAACTCAGGGGCATTCTACCTCCAAGCTACACCCTCAGACCTATTTTTTATTCTTTATTTTGAAACCGAGTTTCACTAAGTTGTGGAGTGCCTCACTAGGTAGCTGAGGCTGGCCACGAACCCAGATCCTCCAGTCTCAGCCTCCCGAATGCTGAGATTACAAGCGTGCGACACCACGCCCGGCTCCTTTTAAGTTTTGAAACAGGTTCTCTCTGAGTTGCTAAGGGTCTCATCAATTGCTAATGCTGGCCTCAAACCTGCAATCCTCCTGTCTCATCCTCCCAAGAGCTGGGATTACAGGTGTGCACCACCATGCCCAGCTGATAGTGTCATTTGAAGCGCAAATGTTTTCAATTTTGACCACATATAATTTACCTGGGTTTCCTTTTATTGTTATTCTTTCGGTGTTGTATTTAAACAACCATTGCTCATGAAGATTAAGCATGTTACCTTCTAAGGGTTTTATAGTTTATGATCTCACATTTAGACTTTTGATTTTATGGTTATTTTTGTATGCAGTGTGAGGTAGGTTTCCAATTTCATTTTTTGCACGTGGGAATCCAGTTGTCCCAACACCATTTATTGAAAAGACTGTTCTTTCCTCCGTTGAGCTGTCTCAGCACCCTTGATGAAATTGTTCATCACAAATGCTAACAATTTATTTCTGGACTATCAGTTCAATTCCATTGATCTACATATCTGTTCTTATGCTAGAACCACGCTGACCTGGTTACTGTATGGACTGGGTGGTAACTTAGATACTGGAGAATGTGAGTCCAATTTTGCTCTTCTTTTCCAAGAATGCTTGGGCCAATCTGCCTCCTTTGCATTTCCATGTGCATTTTAGGATCAACTTGTCAATTTCTGAGAAAAGGAACCTGGAATTTTGTTGTTGTAGTGGTGGTGGTGGTACTGGGGATTAGACCCAGGGGCATTCTATCTCTCAGCTATACCTCCAGACTTTTTTATTTTTTTATTTTGAAACAGGGTCTTGTAGGTTGCTGAGAGTCTTGCTAAATTGCTGAAGCTGCTCTTGAACCTGTGATAATCTTCTGTCTCAGCCTCCCCAGTGCTAGGATTATAGGCATGTACCACCACACTGAGCTAGAACCCAGGATTTTGATAGGGACTCTGTGAAATCTGTTGATCAACCTGGAAAGCACTGCTTCTCTAACAATATTAAATCTTGCAGTCTGTGAATACAGGATGCCTTTCCATTTATTTAAATCTTTCTTAGGCTTGTGCAGAGCCCGACCATCTGCATCCTTCTAGATTTCCAGAAATATATTGAAGCTTTGCAAAAACCCTTATAAATAACTCATTCCCAGGCTTTTGCTTTAAAAACTTTTTTTTTTATCACCTTCTCTCTCCTTTATCTCTTCTGTTGTGTTTCCTCAGGCAGTTGTGATGCTAAGCAATTGCTACAGACTGGTTCTGACAAATGTCCCTAGGGAGAGGCTGTTTAGAGTCAGGTCAAATAAAGGCAAGGTTTAGAACAGCTTTCCCAGGAACTAACTGCCAGATACATCAAATGATAATTCTCTGAGAAGGGTGTTCTTGCACCCATCCCCCCCCCCCCACTCCGGTGGCTGCTGGGCTGTAGGTTTTCACCATGGTTCAGGGCTGTTTGCCCTCTAGGCTACTGCTGAGCTGAGAAGAGGTAGGAATAGGGCAAATAAAAATGTCACAAGGTTCACTGATGCTACTGAGATCCAGCCTTCTACTTATTTATTTATTTATTTATTTATTTGGCTAATAACTGCTCCTCCTTGTTCAATTTCCAGAGCTCTAACCAGGGTGTATTTGACAATCTTTGCCAATTCTCATTGCCTCTGTGGAGGACCAGCTTTCCAGAGATCCTTTATGCCTATTCCCACTAGCTCCCACACCCGCCTCTCGGCCTCTACCCAACCTTTCATTTATGAGCAATTTAATTTCTCTAAGCTTCTGTCTCCCTGATACCAGAGATGGGAACTTTTGACTCAGCAGTGTTAGAAATGAAATAGAAAAGTCAGGTGAGCATAAAGACACTGATGAGGCTTTAGTTGGGACTTCAGATGAAGAGAGACAGCACCAGTTGAGAGGGGGACCAGGCTGCTCCCCGAACACAGGACAATGTGAGCCTTGATTGATTTTCTGGGTGGGCTAGGGCCTGGTTATTTCCACTGGTCAGGGGCTCAGTTCTGAAAGATGTTTCTTCTTGCATGAGACTTAGACCACGGGGTGGTCACAGTCTGCTTGTATCATCATTCTGTGCAAACACCCTGGTCTTGTGACTCAAATTGGGCCTTAACATAGGACCAAAGGACTTGGGATTCTTGGGCTACCATAGCTTCTGAAAAAGCATAAGGATGGAGGAGAAGGAAACATATCAACTCCAACAGGCAATCAACATGTCTACAGGCAGAGCTGGGGAGAATCTAATCTAAAAGTTAAGACAGCAAAGAAGACAGACATGGTATAAAGCCTCATCAGTGTCTTTATGCTCACCTGACTTTTCTATTTCATTTCTATCACTGCTGAGTCAAAAGTTCCCATCTCTGGGAACAGAGATCCTATTCCAGTCACCCACTAAACATCTGCAGGCCCAAGTGAAGAGCCCGTGTTTTCAACAAAAGTCGGGCCTTCATGTGCCCTAAAAGGAACCTAGGCAAAGGTTATCATCATAACTCACACGTCAGGTGTGATTTTGTATAAAGCATACTTTTTTTTTTTTTTTTTCTGTACTGGGGATGGAACCTGGGGGCATTCTACCTCTGAGCTACAGCCCCAGCCCTATTTTTTTATTCTTTATTTTGGAACAGGGTCTCACTAAGTTGCAGAGGGCCTCACTAAGCTGCTGAGGCTGGCCACGAACCCAGATCCTCCAGTCTCAGTCTCCCAAATGCTGGGATTACAAGCGTGTGCCACCACGCCGGACTC
>PVLC010003725.1:0-93442 GCA_004027655.1 Graphiurus murinus
CCTAGAAGCTGGGCATGGTGGCACATGCCTGTAATCCCAGTACTTGGGAGGCTGAGACAGGAGGGTTGCAGGTTCGAGACCAGCCTCCACAATTTAGTAAGACTTTCAGCAACTCTAGTGAGAACCTGTTTCTAGATAGATGATGGTAGATGATAGATAGATAGATAGATAGATAGATAGATAGATAGATAGATAGATAGATAGACTGGGAGTGTAGATCAGAGGTAGGATGCCCTTGGGTTCAAGCTCCAGTACCCCCCCCCCAAAAAAATTCCTAGAGTAATCAAATTTCTAGCAAGAGAAAACAGACTGTGCTTGCCAGGAGCTGGGGATAGGGTAAATGGAAATTCTGGTGTGGGATAACCAAATGGCTCTTCTGGGAGACGTCATGATGGTTCACAAAAACATGAATGCGGCCGGGCGTGGTGGCGCACGCTTGTAATCCCAGCATTCGGGAGGCTGAGACCGGAGGATCCGGGTTCGCGGCCAGCCTCAGCTACCTAGTGAGGCCCTCTGCAACTTAGTGAGACTCGGTTTCAAAATAAAGAATAAAAAATAAGGCTGGGGGCGTAGCTCGGAGGTAGAAGGCCCCTGAGTTCAATCCCCAGTACCGCAAAAAAAAACAAAACATGAATGCGTTTACTGTACAAGTAAAAGGATTAGAATGGCGATTTCTATGGCAGTCTATTTTACCACAATAAAAAAGTGTACAAAAAGAGTTAATTGGACTTGAGTGTTTAAAAATTCATATTCTTGAGCCTCTACCCAGAGGCTGGGTGGGTTCCCAAGTTGTGCCTTTCTTTTTTTCTTTTTCTTTGTTTGTTTTGGTTTTGGTTGTTGTTGGATTTATTTATTTATTTACGCAGTGCTGAGGATTGAGTATAGAGCTTTGCACATGTTAAGGCAAATACTCTACCAGTGAGCTGCACCCCCAGCCCTGATGTGCACCTTTTAAAAGAAGTTCTGCCAATCATTCTTATGCTTTCTAGTATAAGAACCATTGCTAGGCTAAAGGGCCCTGAAGCATAGCAGAAACTGGGTTGGAGGAGCCTGAAGAAGCCACCAGAGGTCTCCCACAGTGTGCCCAGCAGGCTTTCAGGAACCTGCCCCATTCCTGTCTGTCTGCTGGTCCTGGACCCTCACCTTGACAGGCACCCTCTCTGAAAACCTGAGTCAGCTGCCCAGCAGTGGTGGTTCTGGGGAGGCTGGTGGAGAGCTGATCCATTCTGCTTGACCTGCAACCATGGCAGAACTATACCCCCAGAGGGAGGGATATGAAGTTGGGAAGGGCTGGTCAGACCGTCTGGTTCTTCTTCCATCACGGTCAGAGGGCAGACCTCCACTCTCCCAGGCCAAGGTTTATTACCATGGCCCTCCCATGTCTGGATCCCAGCATGACTCACTATTCACAGCGGTCCCATCCACAGGAGGCGTCGGGGAGAGGCTGGACACCGGCTGGTGGCCAGAGGGCCACACACCATCCTGAGAGCAGGGTGTGCGAAGTTACTTGGTAAACGGGGATTTTATCATTGTTTTCATTCCCCACGGGCCAGACCCTTCCCTTGCCCAAAACAGTCCTCTGTTTGATCCCAAGTGCAAGGGTGCTGCAAGGCCACTGGAATAGCCAGCCGGAATGGGAGCCAGGAGCAGCCGAAACCCTGATCCCATCTCTCCTCGTTTTCTATAGCTGTTCTAGATTCTCTTTCAGTCTCTCTGCACTGTGTGCCAGTCAATGTGGTGGACCATGGGCTCCTTCTGCCCAGGAGGTTCACTCTCATCTAGTCCTGATTCCACAGCCAAGATAATGTTTGAGCAGTCTCACTAAGGTTGGATCCATCAGGCACGGGCTGGCCAGAGGAGCGTTGCACGAACAGGCCTCTGGGAACCCTCTGCGGCCCTGTCCGTGTGGATTAGAGAGGAGCTTTGTTCTCAAAAGAGACAGCCAGAGCCGGGCGTGGTGGCGCACGCTTGTAATCCCAGCATTCGGGAGGCTGAGATTGGAGGATCCGGGTTCGCGGCCAGCCTCAGCTACCTAGTGAGACACTCCGCAACTTAGTGAGACTCGGTTTCAAAATAAAGAATAAAAAATAGGGCTGGGGGTATAGCTTGGAGGTAGAATGCCCCTGAGTTCAACTCCCAGTACTGCAAAAAAAAAAAAAAAAAAAAGAGACAGCCAGGTGGGCTGGAACCCCAAAGATCCCATGACACTCTCGTGGCTTCTGTACCTCTGCACGTGTTCCTTTGCATGACACATGAGAATGCCTCAACCTCTGTCCTGGGTCACCCCAAACTGTCCCCATATCTCTGCCTTTGCATGTGCTCTTTCTGCCCCAAAAAGGCAAAGATAGAGCAGAGCTGTGTTGGGACACAAACCAGTCCTGGCTCCAAGTCCCATCTCGTTCCTCTACCCTGGGTTGCCTTGAGTCCTCTAGTTACACTTCTGATGCTTTTCACATCCCTCCTGATGAAACCCTGACTTTTGTCTTTCTTTCCTCCAGTTCTTCTCTGATTAGGTGGAGGCGGGAGGCTTATCACCTAGAGGAAGGAACAATGGAGAGAAGCTCCCTCTTGACAAGAAGAGGAAGAGCCTTCTGCAGCCTGGATGAAGGCGCAGGAAAGGCTGGGAGGAGGGTGAAGGAGTCAGACGTGAGCAGCCTGTTCTCAAGACCAGAGTAGGGAGGAAGTATCCTTTGGGGGCGGGAACACTCCGAGAGGTTTGGTGGGAGACTCTTGTGCAGGAGCCTTGCTTCTATGTCTTGGGTCATAGACCTATAAAACTGCAAGCCTCTCAGAAAAGGTATTCATGGGACCACATCCCAAAAGGGACAGGAAAGCTGATTATAACTGATGGAGGGGGGTATCTATAGAGATGTGCCCTTGCTCCAGGCTTTCTAAGCTTTTATGAGACATGTAAAGCATCTAGAAGGTTCCATATGCCCTTAAGGAAGCTGCAGAAGAGGCTGAGAGTGCTGACTGGCAGATTTGCCATGGAGTCACCATTGGGGTGGCACACCCAGTCTGGGATGAAGTTCTTGTCATAAGCAGGACTTGGGACATCTTCAGGGCCAGCATGCACTGAGATGGGGTGAGGTCTGGCCAGCAGAGGAGATGGCCAGGCTCCAAGGTGGCCTTGCCTCAAACATGGCAGAAGACTATGGAAATAGGGCAGAGGGCAGACCTCCACTCTCCCACAAGTGTGCAGTTGGAGCAGGGTGGGGGCGTCCCCTTCAGAAGGGCAAGCACAGCCCCATTAGGGAGTTTTGATTCTAAATTGACTGTCCACCTCAATGACTTTGAGTGAATCCAAAAGAAGCTGTTATAAGCATGCACCCTACGTAATCTCAATGAATAAGTTTGGTTTGCTTTCTTCTATTGATTCCACATCATCATCAGAAAGGGGCCTGTGAGTTCAAAAGAGTTGGTTCCAGCAAAGTAATTTAGTTTTTTTTTTTTTTCACATTTAATTAAGTATATTATGTCAACTCTGCACATCTGCAAACCTGAACCTTCATACCTAGAAACTAAGAGATACCTTTGTTGTTGCTGTTACTGGCAATTGAGCCCAGGGGCATTCTACCTCTGAGCTACACCCCCGGCCCTTTTCATTTTTGGCTTTGAAACAAGATCTCAGTTAGGTTGCTGGGACTCTCGCTAAATTTCTGAGGCTGGCCCCAAATCTGAGATCCTCCTGTCTCAGCCTCCCAGGTACTGAGATTACAAGAATATGCCACCACACCTATCTGAAACTAAGAGCTAGCTTCATAATGGTCAGGGGCCTCCAAAGGCCTGGAGTGTGGGGCACAGTAGGCGGAGGCCCAGACAGCACTCAGCTGGGCACTGGGGCCCATGGGGTGGGGTTCTGGCCCTCCCTCTCCAGTGGCTTGGGTTCTGTGCCATGGCCAGGTGGGTAGTGATCCCATCTTACTGTCCCACCAGTGATGACAGTATAATGAGCACAAACAGCAATTAGAGTAATTGTTCTGTTTAGACATAACCAGACTTCACTGCCTGGCGATGGGAGAGAGTCTGCCTAGAAGCCTCTCCAGAGGTCTCCATGGTGCTGCTCTGGCTGTGGCAATGCTCACCTGAAAGGGGCCTGAGCTAGGCGAGGGAGGAGGAGGCTGGGGGCGGGGGCAGTGGGGGGCAGCAGGCTTTGCCTCTGCTGTCTGCTTATCCCTACAAGCTTACTCCACCGCCCTGGAGACTGTCTGCCGCGCCCGCCAAAGCCCAAGCACCTCTGGGCAGCAGGCAGTTTCCCAAGGGAAAAGAAACCTGGATCCTCTGACCTGAGCCAAGTGGCCTCCTGCCCACACCCCTAACTCCAGGCAGTGGAAGCCGAGGCTGGTGTGCACGGACTCCCCAGCAGTTTCAAGTAGAGGGTGTGAGCACAACTGGGGACCCCTGGGCAGATGGGGCTGGAGGTTCAGCTTCCAGAGCAGAAGGAAAGTAGAGGACCCCAGGGACCCGACAGAGGGGACCGAGTAGCCATTACATCACCACCCAGCAGGTGAACTCAGCATGGGAAGGACAGGAGCAGGCGAGGGTGACCAGTTCTCAACCTGCAACTGAGATAGTAGTTAAGCAGAATGGTGACTGTTGTCTGTGCCCAGGATCCTCTGTGCGGTTGCTGCTCTCAATAGTCTTTATTTAATTCTCCTAACTAGCCTGTAAGGTAGGCTTATTACCCCAATTTC
The DNA here is from genome assembly GCA_004027655.1 of Graphiurus murinus. Lineage (NCBI taxonomy): Eukaryota > Metazoa > Chordata > Mammalia > Rodentia > Gliridae > Graphiurus > Graphiurus murinus. The sequence goes on from PVLC010003725.1 coordinate 4,695, forward strand.
ATAGGCATGGGGAAGTGGCGTGTTTGTCTATGGGGTCTTTAGCTGGTCAAAGGTGCTTGAACTTGGTTTTGAACTAAATCCTTTGGCTTCAAATATCAAGTCTTTTTTTTTTTTTTTTTTGTAGTACTGGGGATTGAACCCAGGGGCATTCTACCTCTGAGCTACACCCCCAGTCCTATTTTTAATACTTTATTGTTGAAACATGATCTCACTAACTTGCAGAGAGCCTCACTAAGTAGCTGAGGCTGCCCAAAAACCCGAATCCTCCAGTCTCAGCTTCTCAAGTACTGGGATTACAAGCGTATGCCACCACGCCTGGCTCAAATATCAAGTCTTAATCATATTATTGGTGGTCTTTTAAAAAGACCTAGGTTTGTGCAGGACATCCTAGCTTATAGAGCTAGCATGCTAGCCTACTTGTTCTTTAGACAGCACCCCAGGGAAGGTGATGACAAGTAGACAAAGGCATTTTATAGATCACGATTAGGTGACCTGCCAGAGTCTTGTTCGAAGTGTGGTCAGAGGACCTGCCGCATCAGCGTCACCGGGAGCTTTTAGAAACGCAGAGCCTCAGGTCCCGCCCTAAAACAGCCATAGCAGAATCTGCATTTTAACAAGATTCCTCAGTGATTAAGATTTGAGAAGTACTGACTGAGAGCATCTACTCCAACCCTCTTGTTTTACAAGCAAGAAAACTGAAACCAGAGAAGGCAAGAGACGCGTCCAAAATCACACAGCAAGTTGATAGCCAAGGGGCCAAGGACTACCAGTGTAGTGCCCTTTCTACTTCAATACCACCTCTGCTATCAACCCCCAATCCCCTATCAGGCCGGGCAGGCTGGCTGAGACCCACTCTGACCATCTCTAACAAGATGCAGCAAATTCTGAAGAAAAACAAAAACAAAAAAAAACCAGGCTTCCTGCTAACGCCTGGTGGGGCTGGTCATCAGGAGCCTTCAGAACCAAGTTCTTGGCTGGTAGCACTGATCGATAACTTGACCCCAGCCTTGTTCTGGCCTTTCTTCCTGTATAATACCTCAGTTTACCTATCTATGAAGGAGTAACTGGAGGCCTCCCAAGGATCATAAAGCTGTCTGAGCTCTCGGAATGAAAGGCCCATAGAAAGACAGAGTCCTATTATGATTTCCTGTTGTGTTTAGTTGTGACTGCACAGCCCTTGACTGCCCAAAGACATCCTATTAAATGGGAAAGAATGAGAATGATGAGCCGCCAGGCTGGGAGGCTGGTGATTATGAGAGCCTGGGCCCCTTCAACTTCCTGACAGAGGCGTAGCTGGCTCCATAAATTCCTCCCGGCAGAGAGGTGACGTCGCCCACAGCCGCATCCCTTTCCCAGAGCCGTCAGGGCATCGTGCTTCTCTGGAGTAGAGTGAAACCAAAGCACAGGCGGGTGGCGGGTGGCAGGTGGCGGGTGGCAGGTGGTGGGAGGGGCGGGGCAGAGGGTGAGAAGCTGGCTGTCCATCGCTGTCAATGCCAGTTGGTCCTCGCGTCGTGCCATTGCTGAGGGACTGTGTCATTCCAGTGCTGCCGCCCCCCAACTCCAGCCAGTCATGGGTCTCACGCCCCCACCAAGCTGTATGCTGAGTGGGTTTGCTGAGAAAGACTGACAGCTCATGCCACTTGACTGGGAGAGTTTCTGGGTTAGTGCTAATATTTGTCTCGTGGGACTGTTGCAAAAATTGCCACAAACTTTTCAATTTTTCTCATCTTAAAACAGTAGAAATTCATTCTCCCAGTCCTCAAGGCCAGAGATAGGTTCCTTCTGGAGACTCTGTTCTGTGATTCTCCCAGCTTCTGGTGGCTCCAGATCTTCGGCGGCATGTGGCGGCATGAGTCCTATCTCTGCCCCTGTCCCTACATGGCCTCCTCTGTGTGTCAGATCTCCCTCTGCCTTTCCCTTAGTAAAACACCTGCCCTAAATCCAGGATGATCTTAGCCCAAGATCCTTCACCTAATTATAGCTGCAAAGACCCTTTTCCCAAACATGGTCAGAGTCACAGGTTCTGGGGGTTGGGATATGGACATCTCTTTGGAGGAGGTCACCAGTCAACCCACTACAGTCTCCTCTGAAGTCTGTGCACTTTGGCAGTCCTCTCGTCTCCAGAAATGTGGCATGTGTGGTGTGGCGTGGAGGAAAATCTCTTGGCTCGGGGGCACAGGAAGCACCTTTGAGACCCAGCTCTGACACTAACAACAGTGGCTTTGGGCAAGTCACATACCCTCTCTGGGCTTCGGTCCCCTCATCTTTGCAATGGGGCAATGACAGGAGCAACCACAGTTCTCAAGGAATTAAAGGGAAGATCCTGAAATAAAAGTCAACTTATAAAGTACTAGACATGAACGAAACATTGGCAGGACTCTGTGTGCAAAGAGATGAAACAGAGGCAAACTCCTCCAAACCAACAAGTCGTGTCCCAAAAGCACTCACTGTTTTTGAGAGTCATCAAATGATTTCCCTTTGAAGCAGAAAAACAAAACCCTGCTCTGGACTCCAATCTCACCTTCCCATTTTGAGTGGTCTCCAGTATTCCCTGGATCCTCAAAGTCCTTCAAATGCTGTCCCTACTGTCACATTGCTGCCCTCCCAGCACCTTCCTCATCCCCAGCCTGAGTTCCGGAGCCAACAGCCATAGAGATGGCCTATTTGGCGTAAGCAGGGGCTCAGAAGTCACCAGGGGAATCCCAAGCTGACCCCTCTTGCCAATCCCAGTGATCCCTGCCAGGCTGACTAGCTTCCCAGACAGCAAGGTGAGGATAATCCTCTATGACAGAGGGCTTCCTTGGGGCAGGCAGGGGCCCTCAGAGCTGACCAGCCAAAGGCTAGGACTGGCAGATATGAAGAATATCCAAGCGCCCCTTAGCAAAGGATTAGGAAGGGCCCTCCCGGCTCTCCTGAGCGCATGCCTGGCCACTCTGCCTCCCCACCCTGCCCAGTCAGTAACTGTAGTGACAGTGGGACCCTAAGGCTAGAGACAACTGGAAGAGCAAGGTATCATGGAACCCCCGATTCCTTGAGAGCTCTTTGTCAAAATGGGTCCAGACCCAGCCACCACCCCAGCAGGGCCTGAATTGAGGCATGATAGATGTTCTCCTGCATATTCTATTGCCTGGACAGAGGGAGGGGGAAGGGGAGTTGAAAGGGGTGTCGGGTCACAGGAATGTCCTAACAGAACCCATGAATGGAATGTAGGTTGACCAGATAGACATTTATGGAGCATTTCAATATTCAGAGGATGGGAGTAGGTGTGTTGGTGATGCAAAGAGCTCACAGTGCACGGAGGATTAACAGTGTGCCAGGTGGTGCACAAGAGGACTGGCTTACCTCTGTTGTGAAGAGGAGTTACTTCCAGATGAGGACATCTGGAGAGGGGGAGGGGAGAGATTTGAGTTGGGCTCCAAAGGAGAGGACTGTGATGGATTGATGGGCAGTGATGCAGTAGCAGCTGTGTCTCACAGAGGGCAAGAGTGACCGCTCCTGGCTTTCAGCTCAGGCCCAGTTGGTGAGAAACTACAGAGCACCCCCCAGCCCAGGGCCTTACTGAACACCGATGGGAGATGCTTTTGCTTGTTATTGATGATCTTATTAAGAAGGCACCTGGCCCGGGCTTTCTGCAGGAGGCCCTGGCCAGGGTGATGGAGCAATGCAGACGGGAGGCTCTGACACTCAGCATGTTCTTAGCCTGGCCCATGGCCCTGGAGCATCTTGGCTCCCACCAGTGCCCATCTATGTCCTGGCCAGCTGCCTGCTCGGGAGCTCAGAGCAGAAACAGGCCAGGGTGCCAGCTGCCCTGGGTGTGGCTGCCCTGTCTGCCGGCAAGGGCGGGTGACTCATCAAATCACCATTGAGGCTGTGCAGGGCTGAGGCTGGGGATGGGCAGGTGACTGTGAGACAGAGAGAAAGAGCACAGGGGCCTGCTCAGCTCTTCGGCACACACCCGGAGTTCCTGCCAGCTCTGTGGCTCCCACGGCCTTTCCCTGGGCTGCAGCTCCACCTCCCAAATACTAGTGATTCTCCCAGCCCAGGGCAGTGGAGTGGCACCTCCAGGAACCTCCTCTTGGATTCCTCCCCTGCCTCAGCTTCTCCCTGAAGCCTCAAGCTTGTCACCCAGCACCCACCCCACCCACCTACCGAAGAGGGAGGAGGGGACTCGTGTCCCCCGTGGGGGAGGCAGGACCCAGACACCAAAGCCTTCACAAGGCCTTGTCGCCATGCCTGTCTGCACCCAGGTGCCAAGTGTGGCCAGGTCTCTGAGGTCTCCTCCACCTGGAAATGTCTGGAGGGTCTCTGAGGGCCCCCTCTGCCTCTGAAATGTCCAAGGGCAATAATGATGGAGCCATATTTTAGGCAAAGGTGGTAGGTGGGAAGGGAGGAGAGGCAGAGGCAGTGGGAGGGAGGCTGGGGGTGGGACTTGGGGACAGGTTCAGCTCTGCTCCCAGGCGGCAGGGACATTCAAAGGCTCTGAGACCCAAGAGGAAGGCACGTGTGAGCCAGAAATATGGCCCCAGATGATGCGGCTGAAGTGGAGAGTGTGGAAGAGTGGGCAGTTAGGATGTTGGGGTGCTGCTGGAGGAAGGAAGAAATGCTGTTTTTTTTTTATTAAGCTTCTACAGTACACCAGGCACTGTTCTGGACATTTTATATGTAACACCCATTTATGGTCACAAGAACCTTGCAAAATAGGCGTTACTAACCTCATGCTACAAACAAGGAGACTGAAGTACAGAGCGGTTAAATGCCTGGTTTAAAGGCACCCAGCTAGCAGTGGCAAAGCTGGGGTGCACACCTTGGTATGTTTACTCCAAAGCCCCTGTTTTTATTCTCTCTCCTGTGCTGAAGGAGCTTTTGGTCCCAGAGAGCGCTATGGGATCTTGAGCGTCCTATAGGATCCTGAGGCTATGGCTTAGACCCTGGGCCTCGAGTCTACCAGGGGTTTCAAAACAGCACTGCTGGCTGTGGGGAGCGGGGGTGGGGGACACAAGGAAAGGCAGGACCCCAGGAGGACAGACCGAGAATTGGGGTTGGCACAGGGGCCGGGCGCTGTGAGCCTAGTGCTGACAGCAGCTGCCAGCAGGGCTGGGCCTCTCGATTCATCAGCTCTCTTCCCTGCCAGCCCACTGCCCCACCCGCCCCACCCTGGGAGACCAGAAGGACGGCTCTGAGAGAGCTCCGGGGTCACTCTGGCCTCACTCCTTTGCTGGGGAGCCCAGCATGTCTTAGACTCACCCAGGCCCTCTCTCTCTGCCAGCCCTGTCCCTCAGTTCCTGCTGGTGCAGAACTGAGCTGTGTGTCCACTCACAGAGACACAGGCCAGGCCTCTAGCTGCGGCCCCATGAATAAGGAATCCATGGTAACGTGCTCTGATCCTCTAATTGGTGTACTTGGTGAAGGGCTGGGGAGTGGCCCCTGCTGTTCCCATCCTCCCCTCCCCGCCAAGTCCCTGTCCATGGCTGAGGGGCAGTGTACACCCCCATGCCCTCCAATGTCCCTGCAGCCTGGTTCCTAGTGACCAGGCTAGTGACCACAGCAGCAACCTGTGACTACTGAACACTGAGATGTAGCTGGTTTTCCTAAGTGGCTGCACTTTTAAAATTTCATATAATTTTAATTGACTTAGACAGAACATATCCACCATCGCAGAAAATTGTTCAGGAAAGCACTGCCCACCTGCCCATCTCATGCCTACTGACTCAGCATTGCTCGCCTCTGGGTTCCAAGGACATGCCAGGCACACAGCCTTTGTACATTTACTATTCCCTCTGACCAGAGACTCTTCCCACATTCTAGAGATGGGCAGCTGCCATCCATACCTCAGGACATGGCCTTCTGCCACCCTGCCCACCATAGCTACAAGTGTCCTTTCCCATATTCGCCATCAGCCTCTCACCTGTTCCCTCCATGACACTTAATATAATCTGTAGTCATTCTGCTAGCTCGTGGACAAGTGTGCCTTTTTTGCCACCCCTTCAGAATGTAAGCCCCAGGAGAGCACGGCACCATGGAACATGCCTATAATCCCAGTACTTGGCGGCTGAGACAGGAGGATCACAGATTTGCGGCCAGCCTCAGCTACTTAGTGAGGCCCTCCGCAACTTAGTGAGACCCTGCTTCCAAATAAAAAATTTTTTTTTAAAAATTGGGCTGGGGGTAGAATGCCTCTGGGCTCAATCTCCACCATCACACACACTCCTGTCTCCTTTTCCCCTACTGTGGTATTGCCAGGTGTCTAGTCCACTCAGGGCTCCATACATATTTAAGTGGCTGACTGAGGGTGCTCAGCACAGCTGGAATAGCACATCTGCAAATGCCCAGGGGCTGGCATCAGCATGGGTGAGGAGGGAACAGAAGGATAAAAGAGAGCACATGTGGAAGGGGGCAGCATGGCTCGTCAGGGAGGTCATGAGGCCTGAATGATGCAGCCATTGAAGAGTCTACCATCTGACCAAAGGAACTCAGCTAGCAAAAGCCAGGGAACAGAGTTGACCCATGACTGCTGTCTGGAAAGTTCCAGGTGCCTGGACAGAGTAGTTGCAGAGACTGGGCTGAATAAGGTGGGGTCATCCTGACAAGCACATGGGCCTGGGAAGGCAGTTGACCCCTTCTTTCAGCCTCCAGGGGGATCTGCATCAGTTTGGGGTGCAAGGGGAGGCAGTCCCCTCACCTAGGGGGTTGGAAACCCAGCAAGGAGAAGCTGGGACCCTGTTACTTTTAGAAATAGCAGGAGCTTGGAGACCTCTCAGGCTTCACTGGGCCTGACCTTCCCCTGGCCCAGGATCTCCCTCCTCCCCTATCTCTAGAAGGTAAACTCCACAAGGTGGAAACTTTGTTTCCTTCACCATTGTTCCTCAGGGCCTGGGACAGGACCTGTCACATGGTAAGCACTCCGTAAATATTTGTTGAATAAATGGATCCCTGTTCCAGTGTTTTTTTGTTTGTTTGTTTTTGTTTTGTTTTGTTTTTGTGGTACTGGGGATTGAACTCAGGGCATTCTAAATATGCTCTTGTTGGCACATTGTAGTCTCACATCATAATGTAGTTTGGAGTGATAGTGACACACATGCACACAGCACTTGGTGAGCTTCCCCCAGCTCCCTCCCCACTCTCTCTGTTTCCCCATACATGATATTGAGATCGGCATTGATGATTTCACACATACACACGATGTCAGTGGAAGTGCTTCCTTCATTAATTCTCCCTGACCCCCTCCATTGCTCCACTGGGGTTTCTTTTATCTAAAGTCTCTGTTTTGGTTTTTAATGAACATCAAGGCCACAGATTGTTTTACTCTCCTGAAGACTGAGAGCTCTGGGTGTTGAGAGTGTAATGCTGAAGGCAGGCAGCAAAGAGAATGAGAAGCCCGTTCTTAACCACTTGCTCCAACGCCTCTGAGGATGAAAACTTACTCATCTTATTTCAGAATCAGGTCAAAATTAGCTTCTTTCAGGAAGCTTTCATCAGAACACTCCCTCACCCTTCAAACTCAAATTAACCCCTATCCACTGGAATTTTCTCACCATTTAAATATGTTCTGACAGTCACCTCAAAGCATACCACTTCAGAGCTCAGCCTGTGTGACAGTGACCTCTTGACACCTCTTCTTCATTTTAGCAATGTTACCATCTTTTCTGGTTGATTTCCCAGACAGAGCCCCGCATGGGGTGAGACTCAGACAAGCAGAGAGAGTGGTGGTGGAAACAGCTTTGACCTATTGGCTCAAAAGAATACACTTGAGCCCAAACCGATCCTTCCAGCCTGCATATACCTCCCTTACCTGACCTTGAACATGGAACTTGACTGCTCCTTCCTGTTTCCCTTCTCCTAGGGCAGAAGCGAAACCTCGGCTCAAATCTAGACTTAGCCTTTCCCAGTGTGTTTCCTCTTCTGCAAAATTATACCTCTTGGAGTAGTTATTGGGAGGATTAGATAAAAGAATGCATGCAAAGAATGGTGCACAGCCGTGGCTGAGCAGGTGTTAGTTAGCACTCCCTCTGACCACTTGAAGATTCTCCTCCACTTGACGTTGGGAGTAGGGGAGACAAAGAAAATACTGTCTAGAGGATCTGATTCAAGATTCTCCTCAAGCCGGGCTTGGTGGCATATGCTTGTAATCCTAGTACTTGGGAGGCTGAAAAAGGAGGATTGCAGGTTTAAGGACAGACTCAGCAAGTAGTGAGACTCTCAGCAACTTAGTGAAACTCTGTTTCCAAATAAAAAATAAAATCGCTGTAGGGGTATAGCTCAGAGGTAGAATGTCTCTGCGTTCAATTCACAGTACCACAAAAAAATTCTCCTGCTTTGCAAACTCCACAAGTAACATCGGAATTACAGAGTTTTAGGGCTAGAGTGGATATTAGCACCCATCAAATCTATCCCCTTACTTTATAGATTTGGTGCAGGGGACAGGGGACATCAGGACACATCATGAAGCAAGGTAGTGACACATTTGGAACTGGAACCCAGCTGGCCTGACTTCCATGCCATGTGATGGAATCGATGCTGTTGAAAGATTGATTCACAGAAGTGTTTGAACATACTTCTCATCACAAAGAAATACCAAGGAGGCAGCCTGGCACTGCCATGCGGGGCCCCAGCTCTGGGTCCAGGCTGTCTGTGCTTGGCCTTGGCTTTGACAGTTACCTCACTGAGCTTCAGTTTCCTCATTTGAAAAAGAAGGATGATGGTGCTGGTCCCCACCTCATAGGGTCATTGTGAGGATCTAGAGCCTTGTAAGGATGTCATGGTCCATGTAACAGACTAAGAACCATGCCTAAGGCATGCTGCTTGGGGGGGGGCATAGTAAAGGTTGGCTATTGCTATCAACATATCAAAATAATGTCAATCCCAAAATAATAAAACAGTAGAGTGTAAAAACTAAACTATATACCTGGGCACAATTTTAAAGATAATCAGTTCCACAAGGACTTGCTTTTTATAGAACTAAGGCTACTCCAGTCACCTCCTTCAGGGCCTTTCTATATTTTAGAAGGTAGCAAAATTATCATTATTTAAAGACTTAATTAAGGTTTATTATAGCTAGCATGTTAGGTTTTAGATAGGCCAAATGTGTGATACAATGGAGTTGCATTTTTATATGCTGTCATGTATACTTTATAATACACTTGGGCCCTTATATAATCAGTACGCGCTCTACTTTAATGCCCATTTTATAGGACTTTTATAAGGGAGGCTGGATGGTGTGGTGGAACAAGCACTGGACCAAGAGTCATCAGGTTTGATTAGGATAGAGGCTTTGCCTCATATTGACTGAGGCCCCACCAGCGAGCTACCTTCTCAATCAGTCAAGTGTGGAGTGGGCCTGGGTGATGTCCAAGGCACTGTCCAGTTCTGGTAGTGCATGGCTGGAAGCAGAATCTGACAATGTTAAGTGATAACAAAGGGTTATAGGTGTTGCACTTTTGCATCTAATTATGACATGTTTTTGGTCACAACTCCGACTTTGTTTTTTTGCTAAAGATCTTAGGAGCACAATCTTCAATTATGAAACTGTTCCTAGTGTAAATTGGTCTGCTTTACAATCATCTGCTCTGCAGGTGGCTCCCAGGAATGCCTTCTGGGAAAAAAGCTGGGGCTCCCTGCATATGCCACCCACTTCTCAGGAAGTGAGTGGCCTTCACGTGATCCCTGAGCTCCCCACTCAGTCTCCTTGATCCCTCCTTAGCACATAAGTTCCAACAAGCATAGATTTCTGATTGTTCCTTCCTTTGCAGATTAGAAGGGCAAACTAAAAGTGACGTGTGTGAGCTGTGAGCAGTGACTACAAATGACAGTAAGGGGGATAGCATCACACAGGTCTTGGAGACCCCCAAACCAAGATGACCACACTACACTGCTGCATAGTTTAGTGATCAATGTCTAGAATGAAAAACCCAAGGCATCAAGAAGTGTGTAAAAGATGCTCAATATCACTTGCTTTGGGCAAGGCATGTGATCCTTTTTAGAAAGAGACCCATTAAAGCACTTTTAAAAACACTCTGCTGCAGTTACAACTGCTGTTTCACACTGATGCGGACTGCCTGCATGCCTGGAATGAAGTGTCACTCTGAGTGTCCCCAGGGGTATGAGTGCAATCAGGGAGAAAGCACACAGCCGTCCTAGAATAACGTCTTGCTGGGGTTGTTTGAGAAGTGAGGTGGCTTCCACTTTTTCAGCGAGGATCTGGGTCGAATTCAAGTTAGACTTAATTTATCTTAAATTAGCTAGCATTCGCTCTTTCGTCTATTAAAACATAATTTTATTGAATGCCTGAAGTATGCCAGGCACTGTTCTAGGGGCCATCTGTAGAGTTTCTGAGGGGACCCGCTGTCCATGTGGTGTCCTATGGGGCAGAACCACAAGCATCCGCTGTGTCCCTTGGTGGCCTTGCAGTTCACGGCTGGTTCTTGGTGTGGCTCTTCTGGCCTGGCTTCACTCCCTTCAAGCTGGAAGCTGCCTGAGAGCAGAAGGGGTGATCCTTATAAGACAGAGTAGTCCCTTTGGGCAGGAACCGTGCATCTGCCATCAGTCTGGGAGGCCCCAGGGACAGAGCTCGTCTCTTACATGATGGGCACCTGCTCTGTAGGGGGCTGAACCAGAGAAAGACTTCTTTTTCCTAGAGAGAGGTCTTCCTCAGTTCCTGGGCTGAGCACATATTTTCTCCATGAGACAGCGCAAACGGGACAGAGGGGCGTCTCCCGGGGCTTCCCGACGTGGGGGAGAGAAAGGAGGAGCGAGCAGCAACATGACAGCTTCCCACACAGGGGACGGGCGGCCCTGCCCCTGAGTGCTCGCTCCGCAGCGGCAGCGCCCTGCAGCTCGGCGGCGTCTGAGCCTCGGCGGCGCGCTGCCCGGTGGAGTGGGTGGCGCAGGGCAGGGGTGGTATATCCTGTCTGACGGAGGGCGGGCCCCGCCAGTGCCTGGAGAAGGACGAGCCAGGGCGGAGGCGCCAGGAGCAGCTGCCGGCAGCCCTCACGCGGAACACTTACTCTATGGCCATAGAGAGCCGCTGAGAGCGACCAGAGCCCGCTCCGCCCGCCCGCCAGCCCGCGCGCCCGCCGCACCGCACCGCACCGCACCGCCTGCGCCTCTGCTCCCCAGGCCCCGGCCGCCCGCACCTCCCGCCACCATGAACCACTCGCCGCTCAAGACAGCCCTGGCGTATGAATGCTTCCAGGACCAGGACAACTCCACGCTGGCTTTGCCGTCGGACCAGAAGATGAAGACCGGCACGTCGGGCAGGCAGCGCGTGCAGGAGCAGGTGATGATGACCGTCAAGCGGCAGAAGTCCAAATCTTCCCAGTCGTCCACCCTGAGCCACTCCAACCGAGGTAAAGGCTCGTGCGCCGCTCCCAGGCGCGACTTGGTCTGGCGGCTGGAGACCGGGGGCTGTGGTCCCAGGCAGGGTCTGCGCCAAGTGCAGAAACCGAGCTCTTAGCTCAGTTGCGACAGGGTGGTGTCGTGTCCACTCACGCTAGCCAGCTCCGGGAACTCGACGGCGCGCTAGTGTGGCAAGGTTTTGTAGCTCACAGAGGGACATAGCCCAGAGCATCTCTCTCCAACACATCTGGAGGCTGAGGACCTCTGTGCCCAGAGCCCTGGATCTGGAAGGCTTTTTCTTCCCCATCCTGCTCCAGGGACCAGCCCTGCATTCTGTCTTGCTCTGGTGTCTGCGCGCACCACCCCAGCGTTCCCGGAGCTTGGTGCCACCTTCCCCTCATCCATCCTTTCTTGGTTTTCTGATGCCCTGCACCTTCCTCCAGCGAATGGCGTCCAGCCACCCAGCTGAACCTGAACCCAGTCATAGTGGGGCTAATGAGAGCTGTGGTGCACGAACCATTTACTGTCACTGAGACCTCAGTTGAGGGGGAGTCTCAGGAGAGGCGCTGGGAGACAGAGGGGTAGCACAGGGAGCCAGGACAAGTCCCTGGAATTCCCCAGCATTTTGCAGGAACCTCACACCGGGAAGAAGCAGATCGGCTTGGAAGGCCATCTCAGGGCCAGGGTGCCCCTTGGCAACAGGGAAGGGGGTCTGGGTTGCCCTCTTTACACAATAGCAAATGCAGAAAACCTCCTTCCCACTGCATTTCCCCTATCCTCCCAAGCTTAAACAGAAACCAGCATCTTATGGGAAGAGTAGGGCATGGGAATTGTGGGTTGGGGATCCCCCAGGTCTCAGAAAGACCTCAGCTGAGCCCAAGTTGGCACTTTTCCAATCTGAATTCCAGACCCCTGTGAGTGACAAGGTGGGGAGGGGGGAGTTTGTAAGAAAAAAGGATAGGACCCCTGAAACTGAAGGAGAAACATGCAGTACTTAATAGGGTGATAGGTGGCGAAGGATACTTTAATGCAAATATTTCCCAGTAAGACATATACATTAGTAAACCTCTATCTGTTTACTTTTTATTTAGCTAAATTTAGTAAAATGCTACTAAAGACTCTGCACACTTCAAACCAGTCTAGGTCAACCAGGATTTATTTAAACCAGGCTCTAGGAAGAGGACAGGCAGGAGGAGAGGGGCAGAATGAGATAAAGGAGACAGCTCCCTGCCCGGCCGTCACCTAACATGGACTCACACCAGCTCACACTCTCCACCTCCGGCTTCTGGTGTCTCGCTCGCCCTGCTCCTGAGCGGCCCCTGGGTAGAGCTGAGGGAGAGAAGATGGCTCTTGGGGACATCCCTACCTGCCACAGCCAAGGCCTTTGCTGCTTCCTGTGCCCTTTGCTCTTGTCTTGCTCCCCGTTCTTCTGCCAAATTTCTACTCACCTGCTCACTTCCTCTGTGTGTGTGTGTGTGTGTGTGTGTGTGTGTGTGTGTGTGTGTGTACGCTTGGAGGGGCATTCTACCTCCGAGCTACACCCCCAGCTGTATTTTATTTTTTATTTGGAAATACAATCTCACTAAGTTGCTAAGTGTGGTGGCACACATTTATAATCCCAGTACTTGGGAGGCTGAGACAGAAGGATCACTTCCCTTTTATTTAGTGTCCTGATGCTGCTTACTGGCCTCTTTGGAAAGTAGGTTTGGAATGACAGTACCCCCACTTCTGGCCACAGTCCAGGCGATAGCTTAGGCCCACCTACTCTTGTCTGTCCTATCCCCGCCCCCTCTCCACCCACCTTCGGCTCCAGGCTCATAGCTCCAGGAAAATCTCAAACTGGCTCTGGGTTCTCCAAACACCCTTTAGTCTCCCCACCTATTGAGACAGTAGCTGAGTGTTTGTCATCCTGGAGTGCTGGTTCTGGCCCTGGTCTTTGTGGGTAACATCCATCTGCTAGGATCTCAATCCTGAGGTCTCCCAATAGGTTTCAGCCAGGTGAGGATTGACCCTGATGGCTAATGCACACCTGTCTAGAAACTCTCTGGGGACTGACCCTGTAGGCGTGTCTCCTCTTCCCGGAGCCTCTGGGGAGGTTCCCGAAGGGGGCCAGTTTCCCCATTGGCATCCTAGCTGGAAAAGGCTGTTGGGGCACTTGGAGCCGGTGTTTCTGGTTTATCTGGCTTTGTTTTCATCAGATTTCGCTGTCCTCTCCATCAGAAACGCCCAAGTGTTTCCTATTTGCTCCGTCGCTACTCTGCTCCCTCTTCTTTGTGTTGTTTTACATGCCATGAGCCTGCTTTCCATCCTGAGAGGGACGAGTTGGCCGCTGTGGAAGGACCTTGCCACCCCCAGAGACTCAAATCCTCCAAGACCAAAGAGTCAGTTTCTCTGGGGTCTTTGATACTCTTCCAACCCTTGAATCCTGCCGAGGGCCCCCTAGTTAAGAACCCCACACACTAAAAAAGACCAGCCTTGCTTCGCAGGTTGCCAAAGTGGCCACTGTTCCTCGTACCCAGTAAAGGACAGTCAGGAATTGGCTATCCATGGTCCTAGTGATAGAGCCGGCTTTGCCTCAGACCCTTGTCCACTGGGGTTCTTTTCTGTTTTGTCAGTGAGGGAAGAAGGACCCCTGTGGAAGGAGTCTGGCACCATACCCTTCTCCACTCATGCCCTCTCTGAAACCTGGCACCTAGACAGACACCACACCCTGGTCACGAAGTCCCCGAGGGAGGGATGAGCAGGTGTCCCTGACTGAAGACCCTGGAGAAGGAGGTTGCTCTGAAACTGCCTACCCATCTGGAGCTCACCCTGAAGTGTTGCCTTCAGTGCTTTCAGGATGCCCTGTATATGTCAGGGTGTACCTACATGTGTCAGATACTTTTCTTCCCTAACTGTGTGGGAAACGAGGAAACTGAGGGGCTGTGGCTGCTCAGTGGAAGATCTTTGCTAGGGAATCTTGAGCTTCCTGAGGATAAGCAAGGCCCTGCAGGGGCTGGTGATGAGCTGCCCTGTGAGGGTGAGGGTCTGGGTGCTGGTTATCCAGCCTGAAAGGAGTGATTTGCAATGGCACTGGGAATCTTTTCCTAAGCTTAACCCAAATTTCATTTGATCCAAACCCAAATGTCCCCCATCACCACGAACACACATCACATGCAAAGTTCCACAAAAGTAGTGTCCTTCCCTCCCTTCCTTCTTTCCTTCCTTCCTATACTGGGGATTGAATGCAGGGACATTCTACCTCCAAGCTATACCGCCAGACCTATTTTGTTTTTTATTTTGAAATGGGCTCCCCAAGTTGCTGACGGTCTTGCTAAATTGCTAAGACTGGCTTTGAACCTACAATCCTCCTGTCTCAGTCTCCCAAGTACTGGGATGACAGGCGTGTACCACCATGCCCGGCTAGGAGTATCTTTTTCATATCACTTCTTTCAGAGATCTCTAACACCACCAGTGCTTTTTGCCTGCTCTGTGCTGCTTGCTTAAATGTCTATGATTTTTCACTTTAGCCTTGGGCCTGCAGTTCTTTTCTCCTCTAATCAGTACCGTTTCCTACCTGAAATGCAGAGACTCTGCTGTCCTGTGCTCAGGGATTGGGGTTGGGAGGACACTGGGCTGGGAGATGCTGGCTCACCCCATGGTTCCTGGGTCTGTTCAGGCTCCCAGAAGGTGCTTTGTGCCAGCTCAGTAGGGAGCTGGGAGCCCCTGCCTTGGGTGGCTTTTTGTGTTGTGTGGGGCTGTGTCTCAGCATGAACCTCTGCCGGAGGAAGCTTCTGCTCATTCTATTCTCTTAAAGGTTGCCCTTTCCTGACCACAGGCCGTGGACAGACAGCACTCTGGGGCTGTTTTCCCAAGACCCAAGCTGAGATGAGAGATGGTGAAGGGCATTTGTGCTTTTGCTTGTTCCAGCAGCAAAACATGCTCATTAAACTTCAAATGAACTAATTCTTGTTTCTTTACCATGTATCTTGGCTCCAAGTTGGGGTTTTAGCCAGATTTCGGTTGGCCTGTTACAACACATGCAAAAATGCCGAGTATTCCAGGGCGTTTCATGGCAAATAAGGATGTTTCCCTGGATCCGGTTCTTTGCTGAGTTCCTTGGCAAAGAAAAAAAAAATTTTTTTAAACAGGATCTTGCTAGGTTGCTAAGAGTCTCACTACTTGTTCAGTACTATTGTCTCAGCCTCCCAAGTACTGGGATTACAGGCATGCACCACCATACCCATCTTGGCAAAGAATTTTTAAAAATACAAATTCCTCTTCCTCCCACCAAGTGGTAAATACCAATATGCCAGTTGATTTAGGTTTAAAAATCTGAGAAGTGCATCTGTGACAGGATGTGACTTCTAGAGAGGTGTATGTTGTTTGAACAAAACAGAATGAATGAATGTTAGATATCTACTTGAAGTTCTTTGTAGACATATATCACATACATGTATATACACACTTCCCACACATGTATAGACACACAAATATACAATGCAGTGCGCATATGTATACATACATGCACACACATATATACCAACACACATGAATATACACACCCACTCATATATATATGTGCACCTGTATACAATACACATCATATATATATATGTATATATATATATATGGATACCCTCACCCTTCACATGAACACACATTTCCATATATTTTATGCATTTTTCCCATACATATATATAATTACACATGTGTACACACAATCCCATGCATGCACATGTACACACACACCTCACAAATTGTGCTGTGGTAGGAGCCCAGCCAAGCCTCTGCTGCTGGCAAGTGTGCAATGTTGGACAAGTCACTGCCTCTCTCTCAGGGTCTCTGCATTTGCCAGAGGTTGGGCTAGAGCATGTCAGAAGTGTTTTGTGATGGCAACACTCTTTTGCAGCTACCTCTGCAAGCCCTTGGCCCAAACTGCCTGCAAAAAGGCTCCTTCCTTCAAGGCATGCCTCTCCTAGCTCCTCAAGTCTCTCTTGCAAACATCCTAAAATCCAAAAGTGAATCTGTAATCCACTATTCCCAAACTTGGCTACACAATGGAATCACTGGGATATTTTTTTCTTTCTTTTTTTTTTGGTACTGGGGATTAAACCCAGGGGCATTCTGTCTCTGCTATACCCTAACCCTTCTTATTTTTATTTTTTTAAATTTTGAAACAGGATCTTGCTAAATTGCTGAGGCTGGCCTCAAACCTGTGATCCTCCTGCCTCTGCCTCCCAAGTACTGGGATTACAGGTATGCACCACTGCACCGGGCTACCTGGGAATTTTAATAATTGCAAATGCTTGGGGTCCAGCTCTCAGAGGTTCTGATTTAGTAAGTAGAGCAGTTGGCCCAAGTGCTGATGTGGTTACGCTGGAGGGAAGACGGAATAGACAGCAGCAGCCCTTAAAATCTCCCACACAATTCTTTGGTATAGCAGAGGTCAGGAACCACTGTTCTAGTCCCCATCCTTCACTCATCCATGAGCCCAGCACGGAGATCACTCCTTTACCCTGATATATCTCTCTCTCTCTCTCTCTCTCTCTCTCTCTCTCTCTCTCTCTCTCTCTCTCTCTCTCATAGGACTTTCTAATGACAGGTTTTCACCAGGCCCCCTGCCAGGTGGCCAAGTCCCATTCTTGCCTTGCCAACTCTCACCCCCTGGTCTGCTCTGCCCCCCGCGCCAGGCCTGTCCCCACAGGATGCTCCCACCCTCCGCCCAGCGCTTGGGTTCTGGTGGTGGCCATGCATGGATTATCAGAAAGAGCAGGATTCCGGTAGAGCCCGCTTGAACACGTCCCAGCAGAACCCTGGGGAGTCACGTGTGCTGGTGAGGGAGAGGAGAGAGCGCCCAGGCCCTAGCAGCCCAATTTGTTTCAGCATTTCTGTTCTGTACATGTGCCCGGGAAAAGGCCAAGAACCACACCAGAGCGCCTGAACTCTTGTGCTGAACTCCGTGCCCTTCTCAGGCTCCCAGAAGCTCTGGAGCGGGAGAGGCCGTCTATTGTGTGCCCAGCAGCCAGGCAGAGGGCTGGTCTCTCTTCCCCGGGAGGCATGTGGCCTGTCTTGCCTGCACAGCCCACTCTTGAACAGAAGTGTCTTCCTAGGCGTTCTTCTTGTTCCCTTATTTAACTTCTCGCTGTGGCCTTAGACCCTGACACCATGGGTGGAGGAAATTTCAGTGGGTGAGGTAAAAGCATTTTCAAAGCTGAAAGACAATGGGTTTCTTTCTCCAGCACTTCATGCTGAGGGAGAGGTGGTTTGATTTAAATGTAGAAGAATCCAAAAGAGGCATCAGCCTTAGGAGACACAGACTTAGCAAGAGATAAAGCTCCAAAGCAGCTTGCCTGTGGCAAGTCCTCCTGCCCAGCAAGGAGAGGGATTTTGGAGAAGTGGAGAGGCAGAGGCGGGATGTCAGGTGCCTTTTGCTCCTGCGGGCTGCCTGTTGGTTAGGCAAGCCGATGCCCGGAGAGCCATCTCTACGTAGAAGCTGGTCCTGGGATGGAGGGCGGGGAATATAGTTAGTAAAAGATCCCGTGTTAAGGAGCTCCAAGCTCCAATAGGAAATCCAGGCTCTGTCTTCTGGAAGAAAGCATAGGTCTTCATATGCAAACACACACAGAGTGTACAGACGCCACACTCCAAGGGACACATGAGCCACCACAGAATAAGTAGAGCAGTTGGCCCAAGTGCTGACGAGGTTATGCTGGAGGGTTTGGAGTGCTCAGGGCTGGGTGGGGTCACCTTGGGGAGCTGATTTTGTGCAAGGTTTTGAATGCACGGACAGGGATTGGCTGAGAAGAAGAGACAGAATGTTTTGGGTGCAGTGGGTGTGCCCTATTTGAAAGCTGGAGGTGGGAGAGGATGAGTCATCTCCGCAATGGTTGGCTTGTCCCCACGGGAGAGAGAATGCCATAGATCCTAAGAAGCTGCAGCCTCCATTTTCAAAGTTTTGGTAGATGAGAAAGCCTAGGTTCCCCCCATGACACAAGAGAGAATCAGCCAGTAAGGTTGTTTGAGGCACCAAAGGAAGCTGCTGCAGGGATACCGATCATCTGAGTGGCAGATTTTCTGGCATGGTTGTACACACTGAAGTTTCACGTTGGCATAAAATGAGACAGGCTTTGTGGACAGAGCAGCTCGTATTGCTTGTGTATTAGGGAAAGCAATAGCTGCTCCGAAGTGCTTGTGTGCTGACCTTGGGGTTCTGTGGGTGGACAGATGTCTGCTGAGGATGACGTACGAGTTTGGCTAGCTGCCAGCTTCACCCACAAGCTGCCATCTTTTTGCTCTTGGTGAACGTGCCCATCTGGAGACAACAGTGAGAGAGCAGATGCTTGGCTGGGAGGACAGGGGTGATTCTGTGGGCTGAACTGGGTGCTAGGCTCATCTCCCTTTACCCGGAACCAATAATCTTCCTCAAGGAGGTGTCCTTGGGTGTCCTGAACTGCACACAGCTCCTCTCTTGTCCCAGTTTACACCACCCACCAGAGACCTCTTTGGAGGAGGGCCTGCTTAAGTAGAATTCGAGAACTCTGATTCCATTTGGCACTAAATGGAGAGGTTGAACCTCTAGGCACCAGGCACCAAGCACCAGAGGACCTTCACCACAGGCTGGGCAGGGGAGAAGAGCTGGTTGACGTAAAGGGCCAGTTTAGGGCCAGTTAGGTTCCGCTGCAGCTGGAGTGGCAGCTGATACCCAAGATCCCAAGGAAAGAAGATAGGACCCTTGGCTCTGAAAAGTGCCCAGAGCCGGGTGTGGTGGTGCACACTTGTAATCCCAGTATTTGGGAGACTGAGACAGGAGGATGGCAGGTTCACTGCCAGCCTCAGCTACTTAGTGAGGCTCTCTGCTACTTAGTGAAACCCTGTTTCAAAATGAAGAATAA
This sequence comes from Graphiurus murinus, assembly GCA_004027655.1. NCBI lineage: Eukaryota > Metazoa > Chordata > Mammalia > Rodentia > Gliridae > Graphiurus > Graphiurus murinus. The sequence continues at coordinate 23,900 of PVLC010003725.1, forward strand.
AAAATAGGGCTGGGGGTGTAGCTTGGAGGTAGAATTCCCATGGGTTTTTATCCCCAGTTCTGAAAAAAAAAAAAAAGTGCCCAAAGTACCTGATGGTGGAGACTGGTATAGGCATGAGACAGAGATGGAGGCGTCTTAATTAAGAAAGGCTTCCTAGAAGCAAGTGCTCTAGAAATGGGGGCCAGAGAGAGAAGTGAGTTATCGCTATTACGCTGATTGAGAAGCCCCAGATCCTTGCTGTTGAACTTGACTCTTACGGGACATTTCTTACCAGCCAGACACCCTGGGATCAGGAGAGGGGAGGAAATAGTTTTTGTGTGGGAGTGTCTCCCTGCCACAGGACTCACCTGCCACCTGCACCCTTTGGTTATATGGTGCACTGTGAGGTGTGACTTCAGGTATGCGGCATCTCTGGACTCCTCCCCTCCCTTGTCACCCCTGCCATGAATGCAGCTACCTTCTGCCAGAGAGGCAGTACTGGCTGGTGTGATGGCAGCCTCACTCTCACACAGAGCCAAGCAGCCCCCTAATTGCAGATAAGTCTTGGAGGATGCCTTCTGGAACTGCCTGGAAGGGCCCAGAGACCTTGGCCCAACCAAGGGAGAGCTACAGTCCACACCTGTCTTCACTAGTCACTGTGGGGACATGGGGGCTAGCTTGGGGATTGCAGGGCATCCCACCTGCTGCCTCTATATTTCCACTTGCCCACTCCTGCCTCCACAGCAGCCCCCCACCTTCACACAGAGAAGACTGTGAGAGGGCAATGGGGCAGGTGCAGGGTGTGGAAGTAGGAGATGCTTCCTTTTTGGACCTGGAGGGAGAGGCACCGCAGGCTGATAGGCTCCTTCTCACAAGGGGCGGGGGCCCAGTGGGAGCCTCAGGGGATGCCTCTCTGAGTAGGAGGCCTCCCTGGGGCTCTGTAGAACTCCTTGTCTGTCACCACCTCAGATTTTCCATCCGGAACCAGCTGGCTGACCCTCGCCTGCCCTTTGGTGAGAAATACCCGCTCATGGGGTGAGAGCCAAGCACACTCTGGCCTGCCAAGCCTTTCAAGTAGGATGGATGGAGAGGAGGCCCGCGGGACCTGGCTTTCAGCTCCCTATGGTCCTGACCGTGCATGTGCCTGGCTGCAGCCCCTTCCCTCGTGAGCACTAACTAGTTCTGGGTGATGGAGCCCACAAGATTCCTCCGGCCTTTCCAGAGGAGCTGCTATGGAGAAAGGACGAGAACCTGCACGCATAGGAACCTGGAGTAGGGAGAGGCCACGAGTGCCCTGGCAGAGTCCCAGGCCCTTGCTCACGGAGGAAGGTCTTTAAGGAGTGGGGCCTGGGCCTGGGGCCCATAGGGGTGGGTTTCTGGGGCTTTTCGGGGTAGGGAAGCCTCCAAGAGGACCTGAAGTGGGTGGCTAAGGAGGCAATGGAAAGCTGAGTCCTATCTCAGGAGAAGAAAAGCCAGACTCCTCTGAATGCATATGTTACTCTAGTCGTACTACCATGGAACCCTGGGGCTGCATGTGGCCTTTAGGGTGCAAAGAAACCAACCACCGCCCCCCCCTGCCTCTTTTTTGTGGTACAGAGGATGGAACCCAGAGGCATTCTACCTCTGAGCTACACACTCAGCTCTTTTTAACTTTGTGTGTGTGTGTGTGTGTGTGTGTGTGTGTTGGGGAGAGGGTACTGGGGGTTGAACCCGGGGGCATTTTACCTCTGGGCTATATCCCCAGTCCTATTTTTATTCTTCATTTTGATGTAGGGTCTCACTAAGTTGTTGAGGCTGGCCATGAACCTGCAATTCTCCTGTCTCAGCCTCCCAACTACTGAGATTACAGGTGTCCGCCACTATGCCCAGCTCTACCAACCCCCTCTTTTAACAAAAGAGGAAACTGAGGCCCAGAGACAGCATATGCCTTTCCCGAGTACTAGGCCAGAACCAATTTCAACCTCTCTAGCTTCCCAGAGTAAGTTGTGACTGCCGCACCTGATAGCCCTAACGCCTGGTGGGTCCTCCGCGATAGTGGATGAGAGCCAGGGGCAATCCCCTCTGCTGTGATCTGTGGGTCATCATCAGGTACTGGACAGAGGACATGACCCCAGGCAGGATGCTGGCCTCATTCCAAAGCTGCCCCTTTGCCATTCTCATTACTTCCAGCTCAGATAACCTACTCTCCTGGAAATCAGTGGGTGTGGCAAAGGAGAGAGGCCAACAGAGCCAGCTGAGATGACCAGCTAGCCCCTCCCTCCAGCCGGGGTTTCAGACGGGGAGTCTGACCATGGTTTTGGAGAATAGGGATGCACGATATCCCTGCTGGGAGGCTCTCACTGGATCTCACTTGCCTTCATTCCCGGAAGGTGCATTAAGCAGGAGTGTGGGGCAAGCCTTCCTCTGGAAGTCAGGCCCCTCATGGAGCTCCCAGGACGGCTGAGGGAATGGGACACCAGGCAGAGTGTGACTTGGGGTACAGACTACAGGATAGCATGACTGGAAGGATTGGCGTGGGCAGGACTGGCTGGAAAGGGCTTCCTGGAGCAGGTGAGGTCCTGAGCTTAGAAAAATGGGTGAAATTCAATGGTTGTGGCCAAGGATAGAAGGCGGATTCAGCAAGGGGAACAAGGTAAGCAAAGTCAGGGGTGTGTCCTGCAGAGTTGGGGTTGTCCCTTAGACCCCTCCCCTCAATCTAGTGAAAGGGAGAAGTGGGGGGTGGCCCCACCGGGAACCCAAAATCCAGTTCTGCTTTCTGTGATGCAAAGCCGCTTTGCCGCTAATAACCCTAATGACACTCTGTCCTCCCTCGGAGCCTGTCATTTGTGGGTCTCCACGCACTGCAAAAACATTAATTAATCCTCACAGGGCCTTTGAGGTTGCTTGCTGCTCCCCCCTCCCCAGCTTCCAGCTCCAAGGGACCTCAGAGATGAAGGAAGGGGAGGAAAGTTTGCCCGATCACCTGTTGGGGCCGGGCTTAGGTTTGAATCCAGAGTCCTGACCGGAATCGGACTCTAGTCAGCCTTCACTGCTCTGGGGCTCTGACCTTGGGGCACTGGACCTGGGATGTCAAGATCCTGCCTGCCTACCCCAAGTGGGGAGCTGATCTTTGTGGAACATGGAATTGTGATTCCCTGGACTGGACCAGCGGTGCTCCACAGCCCTCCAGGCCAACTCCTAACCTGTAGGTGTCGACCAGCTCCAAGCAGGAAGGGAGCCATAGGCCCCCAGGAAGGGACCCGCCAAAGCTCAGCACTGTCCTGCTGCAGTCTGTGGTGGCCTACCCTTGGCCCTGGCTGTGGAGGAGGTGGAGAGAGATGGAGATGGCCAGCAGGTGACCTGCTCCCCTCCTTCCTTCTCCAGGAGCTCAGACCGGTCTCCTCCACGGGCAGGGTGCACCTGGATCCGGGGCAATGCCCTGGGGAAGAGTGGGTGAAGATCATGGCCGTTCCTGTCCTAATCCCCTTTCTTCACCCTGCAGGTTCCATGTACGATGGCCTGGCCGACAATTACAACAACTATGGGACTACCAGTCGGAGCAGCTACTACTCCAAGTTCCAGGCAGGGAATGGCTCGTGGGGATATCCGGTAAGGAACTGCTTCCATTCAGGAATATGTGTGGGGATGGTGTGAGGTTTGTGGAGGAGAAAGACTGCATTGGTTGCTAAAAAAAAAGAGTACTTGGTCAGTGAGTCAGAGATCCTTGGTTCTGACCAGGATTTGCTTGACTACTATTTCATAGGTGGCTCTGCATGCAGCTGGTGTTTGAGCTGATTGGATATGACTGAACGTCTCAAGTGAGAACTATTTAGAAAAAGTATAAAGGAAAAGAAAGTATAAAGGAAAGAACATTTTTAAAAAATTCCATTTCCCAATGTGTTTGATTCAATCATGGATTTGAGAGAAGTCTGAGGCCCATTTGTGGACCTGTTTAGATGTTTCTAGGAAAATTCTGAAAGCTATGACCAAGGGGGGACTCTGGAAGGTCCCCTGAGGCCAGGAGAGCGCGTCCACTGCAGTGACTCCTGCCAAAGGGGCCAGGTGCTGGAGTGGAGTGTCTCTTGGATTTCTAAGTCAGACAATTTGGGTTCACATCCGAGTTCTGCCATTCATGGAGCTTGCGATGTTGGGCAAGTTGCTTCAACCCCTGGGCCTCAAGTTCCTCACAGGTAAGGCCGACATTAACAAAGTCTACTTGGGCTTATTGTCAAGATTTAATGAACTAAGGGGCATGAAAAGAATATATTGCAATAATTCTCAAGATTTAAAAAAAATTCATATGGTTAGAGATTATTCTAGATCCTTTAATCCTGGTTATATCTCTGTCTTCCGATCTTAACCCATGCCACCTATCTGCCCATTTATTACACAGCTGCTTACTGAGCTGAGCTCTGTGACAAGCCCCATGGTAGGCGCCCTTGATATAGTCATGTGAACCAGTGCAGCTTTCTACTACTCTAAAATCAGGGGCATTGGGCTATATGGTACCCAAAGATTCTCCCAGTCTCCAAATTTTATGGCTTTCGTTTATTTTTGCTGATTTCAAGCTTAGCCTGCATTGTTCTTGGGGATTCCTTGGGGAGGTCCTCGAGACATTGTGGAAATGGGGATAAAGACTATTTCTGGGGCTCTGTGTTCTTGGGGCTCCAGAATCAGCAGCATTTGCTTTGAGCCATGTTGCTCACAGATTCTGGGGTCCTACACAAGGAAGAAGGTGGGCTGTTTACAAGTTTGGTGTTCTCTGGTCATTGTCTTGATTCCTTCCTTCCTTCTTGTTGGGCTAATTTTTTGGAGGCTGTGTCTTTCTTGCATGTTACAGGTTGAGGACTAACAGGAAGAATGAGTTAGGTTTCCTGCAAATTCACCCCCTTGCTTTTTTCCTGATTCTTGACACTCTTAGTACAACAGAAATACACTAAAGGTGACTGAGCCCAGTAAGCTAGCAGATCAAGCGGATGTGATAGGGCTTTGACACAAAGAGTCATGGCCAGTCAGAGCCTGAGAAAATGTCTTAGTAATGTAGGGTAAAGGGATCAGGTGAAATCCACATAAGGCAGGTCACTGAACCAGCATTCCAAGTGGATAACCACACTGCCAATGCAGATGTTACCTGTCTTTACATACAGAATGTTACTAGACCAGAGATTAGAAGTTTCAAATTTTGAGCTGGGTGTGGTGGCGCACGCTTGTAATCCCAGCATTCGGGAGGCTGAGACTAGAGGATCCGGGTTCGCGGCCAGCCTCAGCTACCTAGTGAGGCACTCCGCAACTTAATGAGACCTGGTTTCAAAATAAAGAATAAAAAATAGGGCTGGGGGTATAGCTCGAAGATAGAACACCCCCGAGTTCAATCCCCAGTACCACACACACACACAAAAAAGAAGTTTCAAATTTTGTCCTGGCTCTCCCACTCTCTGGCCCTGTGACCTTAGATATAATTCTGGCTCTGTGACTACTCTGAGCATCAATTTTCTCATCCATATAATGGGAGTGATGATATCTATGTATCTACTTTGTTTACAGGTTGATATCTACTTTGCTCACGGATTGATAGTGTGTTACATTTGCCATTACCAAATGGATGGTGTACCCATGGAAGTTTGTTCAGGGACTCTTTGGGAGGAGGTGTTTCTAAAACACATCCTCATATGGGCTGTGTTGAGGGCTTTGCTTCTGGTTAATTAACTCAATCCTCAGCTATCTCACTAGCCTGTAATGCTCCCAAAGAGCTCCCTCCCTGTGCCTATTTTCTGACAACCAGTGAAAATCTCTTTCCTTCCCCGCACCCTAAAACCCAACCCTCCTCACTTCTTTGCTGGCAAGCCTGCAGACATGACTCATGACAGGGTAGCTGCTGAGGCACGTCCCGTCTCCTCTCAGTTCAGGAGAGGCTATGGGAACAGGGAAGAGCTGAGCGCACACGAGGATTTGGCAGAGGGAGGGGGATGCATAGGAAGGAAGTGGAATGATCCATATTGGAGCCAGACAAATAATCAGCCAAGCACTGGGCAAAACCGAACCGGGTCCAGATTTAGGGAGAAGAAGAGCAGGAGAAATGGTAATAGCAATTAAACTGTGGCATGAGATAATCCCAGGCCTGTCGGATTTTCCCATGGATGGTACAACTGGCATGGAATGTTTTATTTCCCACCCTCCGGTGAAACCAATATGGCAACCGAAGGCAGGGAGCGTGGGGAGGAGGGTGTGGTTCCTCTGCCGGAGCATTGTCAGCATGTTTTCAGGCGCTTCTGAGAGCTGATGAAGGACCATTTCCTGTAGACACTTTGTATTCACTCAGTCAGCCAAACGGCATTGAGTAATTGCTGGGGCACAGCAGCCAGCGAGGCCCGCTGCAGAGGCAGTGGAAAAGACTCCGACTCTTGCTCCAGTGAACTAGGCAAATTGGGAGAAGCACAAAGGTCAAGAAATTGGGTGCAGGTATTAGTTTCTTTATTGGTGTATTATACCAGTACTTACCCTGTGCAAAATGTTTCTAAAAATTTCTATTTATTTACTTATTTATGTATGTATTTATTTGAGATGGAGTCTATGTGGCTTTGAACTCCTGGATTCAAGTGAACCTCCTGCCTCAGCCTCCCAAATAGCTGCTATAATAGGCTCATACCACCATACTCGATTTAAGCATTTTAAATAGAACCCTCTTCAGTGTATTTTAGGAGCCATATAAGAACCAGTCTAATTTTTTTTATTGTCATGACCTGTGTTTTACTAGATAGTATTGCCCACTTTAAGCACTTCACGCAGATTTGGGTCCAGTTCCACATATCAAACCACCCTCAAATAACAAAGCTTTGTCACTAGTGAGCATATATTTTATCTAAATAAGTAAAGGATCAGTAGGCAATTCAAAAGAGAAATTTCTAATAAGGCTTCAAAAACAATCGTATTAGTCGGGCATGATGATGCACACTTGTAATCCCAGTACTTGGGAGGCTGAGATAGGGACATCACAGGTTCGAGGCTAGCCTCAGCAACTTAGTGAGACCCTGTTTCAAAATAAAAAAATAAAATAGGGGTGTGGGTGTAGCTCAGAGGTAGAATGCCCTGGGTTCAATCCCCAGTAACAAATGAACAAAAAAATAAAGAACACGCTAGTATTGTCTTATAGTTTTGCCTTGTATTCCATATCAGCAATACCTTTTTTTTTTTTTTTAGTACTGGGGATTGAACACAGGGATGTTCTATGTCTGATGTTCCCCTCCCCCATTTTTATTTTTTAAGCAGGGTCTCACTAAGTTGCTGAGAGTCTTGCTAAATTGTTGAGACTGGCCTCTAACCTCAGATCTTCCTATCTCAGCATCCCAAGTACTGGGATTATAGGTGTACACCACCACACCCACCCGGCTCAGCAATAGCCTTTTAATTTGGAAAAAAAATCATCAAACTATTTGTAATCTATAATCACATATCGTAAATGTACCAATTTGAATATAGAGAATCTTGTAATAAACTAGGCTTAAAACAAAGTTAGTCTAACATACAAAAAGCATCATGGAACTTAAGGAAAAGACTGGGCCAAAGAAAGTCACTGGTCCAGCATCTCTCTATTGTAAACCAGCCACTTCGACTTCCTCCTCCTTCAGAAACAAGAATCTGCTGGAAGACAGGGCCACCCGCCCCCCCACCAGCCTCAGGGCTGGTCAGGTAGGGCAAAAGATGGGCCAGTTTGTAGCCCCACTGCCGGCTCTCTCCACTGGACGGACTCGGCCGCACTGTTCCACCTCTTAGAACCAGACTCGTGGATATTGGAGCCCAGTGGGGTTTACCTTTTACAGTGTGGATACTCAGGGCCCAGAGAAGATGTCACACAACAGAATATGACACAGCCGGCTAGTGATCCAGCAGCCTAGATTAGTGTCCTCCTAACTCCAGACCTGGTAGAGTTCTGTTTTCATGACTCCAGACATTTGCACTTTTTGTAAAGACTATTTTATGGGTTTTCCCTGATCACCATATTGTAACACTATATTTGTTCTGGAGACTTGCTAGAGACCCACAAGTTCCCTTCATTCGTCATCTCTCCTGCTCCCAACCAGGCCCACTCTACTTGGGGGGGCCGGGCCAGCTCAACCGGAGAAGCAGAGTTATACTCAAAAATTATTTGTCACTCATCTGGAATTCAAATACAACTACATGTCCCATGTTTTCATTTGCTGAGCCTGGCAACTCTAGGTAATAAGCACCCCTCTGCTTAGGCTAGGGACCCAAGCAGAGTAACTTCAGGCTGCAGCCATTTATGGTGAGAAAAAGCTTTTGGACCCATCTTAATTTTCCTTATAAGGGATCGCTTGAACACCTTTCCCTGAGTCAGCTAAGATCAGGATGAGGGGGACAGAGAGCTGGAACAACTGGAAGATACAGCCTTCTATTCCAAAGCTGAAAACAGGTTTTTATCACATGACTGGTCTCAGATGAGGCTGCGGCAAGTGGGTAGTTTTGATTCCCAAGGAATGCATCTGGATTAGATGGCAATCCCTTTTTCTATGAAATCCAGTGCTAAAGGGCTCTCCTGTTTTCAAATGGAGAAGTTCATCTTGAGCATCCAGTTCTTCTAGGAGTCATAACAACTAAAATGTTCTTTGGTTATGGATTGCCCTAGACCATCTTTCCCAGGATGGAGGAGACAAGCTGTGTGGGCATCATCAGCCAGGAGGCCTGGAACACCCCATACCATGGTGACCGCCATATTGAATCACTTAGCCATGCTCAGTTAAATTCATCCCGGCATTTAAAAGAGAGAATCCTCGGGAACATGACAAGGGAAAATTCTGCCTTTGTCTTGGGTCTTTCTCCCAGCCCCTTTGCATAATTGATATGTCGGTATATGATGACCCCATCATGAAGGTTTTGTGGACAGCTACCCTGTAACTGATCCTGCCCACCCTAGACCCAAAGCAGCCTATGCGTCTTATTGCAGACAAAAGGACCATGGTTGCATCAGACTTTGATAGGGGACGGAAAATCCGAGCACAGTACTCTCCAGTCAAAGTTAGCCATGTTGCTTGATTATCCACAAGGGCAAAGCCATGGGCCAAGTACTACAGAGGAGCTGCCAGAGAGAAACACACAGGACCCTTGCCCTAGGAACTGCAGAAAGAGACCATCCTTACCATCTACTGTTAATGGTTGTCTCTTTGTCTGTAGACAGCCTGCTGTAGAGAACTGAGCTCTGGACTTTAGCCAGGAACTTCAGGTCTAAATCCAGATTCTGCCCCTTAACTAGTCAAGTTCTTAATCTCGTGGGGCCTCAGCCTGCCCATCTCTAAAATGGGTGAAAGTTCCTATCCCAAAGGGCAGTAGGAGAGTTATGGATATAATGTATATATCAGATCAACAGTGAGAGGTCTAGATTCCTGTCTCAGCGAGGTTACTACAGGCTGAGGGACCGGGAACGGACTTCGTCTTTTAGATCTTCGTTTTCTCAATGATGAAGCAAGAGAGTTGGACTAGATCCTAGCTAAAGACTCCTTTAGGGTTCCATGTAGTTTGAGAGCTGACTCTGAGTTGCATCAGTAGCCGCAGGGCCCCAAAGCCAAACCCTGTGGTCTCACCAGGGTCAGAGGCAGTGCCAGCTCCTGCAGCCCAGATCTCTGCTTCAGGCTCTAGATGGATAAAGACTTCTGCACTTCCTCCCTGCTTTCATCTGAGCATCTCCAGGCACCAAGAAAACAGCAGTTAATTAGCCCTTGCAACAGGAGGGAGATTAGGACTTCATTTACCTTAGGTTTACAGACGGGGAAACCAAGGCACAGCAAGTAGCTTTGCCGAGTAACTACCCTGACTTTAAGCTTCAGACCTGACCCTCTCCCCTGTCCCCACTTCTCAGCTCTAAGCTGTGCTTTCCAGGTGCGTGATCTAGGCTCCTTTGACACCGCCTGCCGGGCCTCTGTCTTTTCTTGAAAAGTCCAGGGAGAGAGAGAGAGCAGACCACAGGTTCCTGCTCCCAAGCAGGCATAGATCCTGCTCCACGAGGGAGTGATTGATGTGTTTGCCAACTCAGTGTCCCTGCTGCCAGCTCGTGACTCACTCCCACCCAGCCCTGGGAGATAGGAGGGTCCCACAAGGGCCCCAGGCTCTCGCCCAACAAGAAGAGGCAACGATCCTACTTGCCAAGGGACAGAATGTGCCTCCGAGAGAGAATGGAAGTGAGTGAGAGAGAGTCGACGGTGCAGCTCCCAGGGGCACCCCTCCCTGCAGAAGGCAGCAGCCAAGCATGTGGCATGTTTTCATAGACAAATTGCTGCTACGGGGATACTCCCTATATTTCAACTGTGGAGCAGAAGCGTACGGCAAACGTCTGCGTCTGGAGGGTCCCTTGAACTTTAGCCAGGAACTTCAGGTCTGAATCCAGGTTCTGCCCCCTAACTAGTCAAGTTTTTAATCTGGCTGAGCCTCAGCCTGTCCATCTCTGAAATGGGTCCTCCTTCATACGTCACGGTTCATCAGAGAGGCTCTGCTTTTGCTCTGAGAAGTTTCTGACACTCTTGGGGTTGGGGACAGACTCAGGGAGCTTTTCTTTCTGTGTCTGTTTTTCCCTCCTTGGGAAAAAAGCAAGTGTGATTTGAGCCCCCTTCCTCGTGGCTGAAGACTAGGTAAGCAAGGGAAGCTGCTTAGGAGTAGAGAACATGGACAGAAGGAAGAAGACTGGTCCAATGGCCAGTTCTCCACTACTGCCCAGGGGACGCCTAAATAGGATGCACTCTCTGCTGGGCCTCAGGTGTATCATCAGCAAGAGTGTACTCCCTTGAGGGACAGAAGTGAGAGGCTGCCTCCCATGTCAGCACCCCGGCCCTTCCAGTGGAAGAAGGCTTCGTTTCAGTGAGTAAACGTAACTGGTGCCCTCCAAGGATGAGCTCCTCTGGGTGGAGGAAACCCAGAGAAGCTAAGCTTTGAAACAGACGTGAAAGGAAAGGAAAGAGCTGCCTTGGAAGGGGTGGAGGGCAGAGGAGGATGCTCCTGGGCCTGGGGCTGTGGACCAACAGGACTTTTCTGATTGTTCACAAGAATAGACATCACCCCAGGGAGGTGCTTGGTGCAGAGGTCTCAGCAGTCTTCCTGGTCTTCTGAGGCCAATCCTGAAGTGATTTGGAGCTGAGGGAGCACACTGGGTGCCCCATCCTCCTGTCCTACCTGATGAGGAGCAGCAGAACCTCAGTCTCTGTCCTGGGTGGCCCCTTGCTGGGGATGGGGAGGGAAGGCTAGGGAAACTTAGCAAAAGGTTCAGGAGGAGATGTCTTTGCCAAGGGACTCAATATGGCGGTGGCATAGCTTGTGGGAAACATTAGGTGTAGCCAGCCCAGGATATAGTCAGCAGTGGGTCCTTCTCAGAAGGTCTGAGGCGAGGATTGTCACTCTCCCCTGAGATGACAGAAGCTGGTTTAACCTTGACCAACCCGCAAGTCTTCATCTATCTCCACTCACTTGGCATAGACCTCTGAGTTTATGGCCAGGCTTCGATAACTAACGCTTGGATTTATACAGTTGGGGCTCAATTTCTTCCATCCAGACCAGGTATTGGGAGAATGATAATTCTCTGGCGACAGAGAATGAAATAGTGTTTCCTCTCAAGAAGGAAGCTCAACTTGGGAGGCTGAGACAGGAGGATCACAAGTTCAAGATCAGTTTCAACAACTTAGCAACCTAGTGAGACCTTATTTCAAAACAAAAGATAGAGACCGGAGGATCCAGGTTCGAGGTCAGCCTCAGCTACCTAGTGAGGCACTCCGAAACTTAGTGAGACCCTGTTTCAAAATAAATAATAAAAAATAGGGCTGGGGGTGTGGCTCGGAGGTAGAATGCCCCTGGGTTCAATCCCCAGTACTACAAAAAAAAAAAAAAAAAAAAAAAAAAAAAAAAAAAAAAAAAAGATAAAAAGGGCTGGGAGTGTAACTTGGAGGTGGAATGCCCCTGAGTTCAATCCCCATTGTACCCACGCCCCTAAACACACACACACACACACACACACACACACACACACACAGAAGAAAAGAAGGAAACTTCTGGAAAAGTTGGCTATTACCCACCCCCATATTTCAAGTGTAGCCCCTGAAACTTTAGAGGAATCATTTGAAGAATCAAGGATACTTGTTTCTTTGTTTTATTCCAGAAGAAATCATGGAGTTTTGTTGGGGGAGGAGGCTGAGGCTGACCTCGAACCTGGATCCTCCGGTCTCTATCTTTTGTTTTGAAATAAGGTCTCACTCCTGACAAAACGACTCAGCCAACAAGTCTTCAGGTTCCTTACACTGTAGTTAATAACAACGAACAGATGAAACGGCAGCAGAGGAGAGGATGTAATTAACAGCTAAGGCCTGCAGCACACGCTGACTTAAACCTCTGCAGGCCTCACTTTCCTCATTCGTAAGTGAAGGAGTGGGCCCAGGTGATCACCAAGACCCCAGAGTCATGGAGATTTGGGGACGGGACCTTCAGGTTCTGAGTTGTAAGCAAGTGGCCTCATGAAGCTGCCTGAGCCCCACCGAGTTCCCTTGGTACCTTGGTAATTTGACAAGCCTTGAATTAGGGTAACATCTTGAATGTACACAGCGCTCATCATACTTTCATTTCCCCCCTTGATCCCTCTGTCTCTGTTATTGGAATAGCCAGGTATTGTTACCCCGGTTTGATTTGCAGGGAAATTTAGCTGCAGACAAGTGCAGGAGCTTGCCCACGACCTCACAGGTAGATTTGGCAGAACCGGGGCCAGAGCCCAGTGGACTTGGGATGGGGGCGGTGACGAGGTAGGCAGCAGCGAGCCAGGCAGGGCAGAGGAAGAGAGAGAAGGGGGCCCAGATTCGCCTGCCCAGCAAGCCCAGAAGCCCGCCAGCAGGGGACACAAAGAAGGCCCTTGAAACCAAGCCCCGGAGGATCTCCGGGTGCCTCTTTGCTGGTTTGAAAATTTTCCTTTTGTCACTGGGCTCAGCGAGACAAATGCAGCTGCATTTCCCAAGTGGGTGGAAGAGCCATCCCCACCCTTCGCTAGGGTGAGGCTCAGCTTTCTCCCCCAGGGCCCTGGCAAGTCTCTGCGAGGCCTGCCCGCCCGAGGTGGAGAGCAAGCTCAGCTGAAAAACAAAGTGGAGTCCGGTGGGGGGAGGGGAGGGGCGCACGGAGACCCAGGTGCCAGACCCGCAGGGGCTCCTCCCGGCCACCCAGCCCTGCGTACCGGGGCGTGGCCTGCCAGGGACCGGGGACTGGGCTGTGACTTCAGCAAAGGCTGAATCATTCACTGCCAAAGGCCAGAAACCTTCTAGGGCAGTCTGTAGTTAGGGAAACTGAGGCCCAGAGAGGTGAGGTGATTGCCCAAGGCCGAACAGCTAGCCCAGTCCCTTGACTCTGTGCCCAGCACTCCTGTCCATATCACACCTCCACTGGCCCTCTGAGTCACAGATTTTTGGTTTTTTTTTTTTTTTTTTTTTTTTTTTTTCAAAATCATCCTAACAACTATTGTTTATTTTTCAAGGAATTACCTCTAAATTTTAGTGCATTTAATTTGAGAGGAAACTACCTATCACTAAACTCAAATGACAAAAAAAAAAACTTTCAACATAAAGGAAGGCCAGCAATGACCTCAATTAATAATAATAAATAGGGTGAGACTGAACATTACTTAATTCTGGTGAGGTGCGTTTACCTGAGAGGAACTTCGGTTTGTTTTGCTTGGAACGCACTGACTCCCACCCAGGCTTTCTCTTCGTGGTATTCAAAGTGGGAAAAGGGAGAGCGTCCTGCGTGCTACAGTATTAGTTATTACCCTGTCCTCAAGTCCCCTGAAGTCACCTCACAGCCACTGACAGTGTGTGGCAGCGGCGCTTGGGGAGATTCTGGATCTCTAGCTAAGGGTTCAGGATGATTTCCCCACAGCTGGTCCAGCAGGTCAGGTGGAGGGCTCAGCGTCTGGAAGCCCCGCCCCGTGCTGAGGCCACCAGCCCCACCCCCGCCAAGCCGAACACTTTTCAAATTTTTATTTCATTTTATTTGGTACTGGAGATTGAACCCAGGGGCATTGTACCTCCAAGCTACACTCTCAGCCACCTTTATAATTTTAGTTAATTTGTTTATTTATTTGCATTTATTTATTTTTGTGATATTGGGGATTAAACCCAAAGGCATTTTACCTCGGAGCTACACCCTCAGCCCTATTTTTTAATTTTTATTTTGAAACAGGGTCTCCCTAAGCCTCACTACTTGCTGAGGCTGTCCTCAAACCTGCAATCCTCCTGTCTCAGCCTCCCAAGTACTGGGATTACAAGCATGCACCACCATATCTGACTTTATTTTATTTTATTTTGCTGAGGGTCTCACAAAGTTGCTGCAGCTGGGTTTGAACCTGTAATCCTCCTCAGTCTCCCAAGTAGTACTGGAATTACAGGTGTGCACCACCACAGTTGGTTCTTTATGTGTGTGGTGATTGGGATTGAACCCAAGGGGAATTCTATCTCTGAGTTACACCCCCAGCCCTATTTTATTTTTTTATTTGGAGACAGGGTCTTGCTAAATTGCTGGGGCCTCTCTAAATTACTGAAGCTGACTTTAAACTTGCCATCCTCCTGTCTCAGCCTCCCAAGTACTGGGATTACAGGCATGCATCACTACATCTGGCCTGAATACTTTTTTTTTTTTAATGGAGCATATAAAGGTGATGTTTTTGACTGAGCCTCTGCAAGAAATCTGTCTTGAAAGCCAACCTGGGGGAACCCCCAGGGAACCCCCAAGCTTCTTTCCCATTCATCTCTGGCCCTCATCCACTCTCAGGAGCGCTGAGGGCCAGCCAATGGCACATCCCTTCCCCTCCTCCTTCTTGGCCACCGCAAAGCCTTGGGGCAAGGTGGCCCAGCCCCCCTGAAGCCAAAGAATCCTAGCAGGACTTGAGGAGACTCAGAGACTCAGCCTCCACTACAGGCCTCTCATGGTCCTTGCCAGGACAGACCCACTGTCATGGTCACAAGGTCTCCTTACCCACAGATGTCTTTTGGGCCAGAGGACCTTTCAGCCTGCATCTTTGGGCAGTAGAATTGTGTCACACAGCTAAGCTCTGCTTTTCTTCTTTTCCTTTTTGTTTTGTGCTGTGTGTGTGTGTGTGTGTGTGTGTGTGTGTGTGTGTGTGTGTGTGTGTGCCTGCCTGCGTGCATGCGTGCGTGCGTGCATGCGTGTGTTTGTTGCTGGGGATTAAACCCAGGACCTCATACATAGTAGGCAAGTGCTTTACCACTGAGCCATGTCTCCATCCTTGTGCTCATGTCTTAAACATCTCCAAGGACCAATCATGTGACCAATCAGTCAGAGGAGGAGGGGCAGACACCTCCTAGGTCTGGCTTCCTGGAGGCAAGGTCTTCTGGGAGTCAGGCCAGCAACTGGCAAGAGATATAGTGAAGTTTCTGAAGAGGCCCCCCTAGTAGAGAGGTTCTTTGGCAATCAGATTTTAAGTCACCAGACTATGATGGCAGAGAGGCCAGAGACCCAAGTTTTGGTTCAGGGCCTGCCACATCTTAGCCTTAGATAATTCTCAAGTTCTCTGAGCTGAAGGCCCACAGAGAGGCTCTCTGCCCTGGTCAGGTAGGTGGTCAGGTGGGAGCGGGGGCAGTGCTGTGAAGCTCCCCCAAGATGATGCCTAGGGAAGCCCTCTGCACACCGTAAAGCACACCCCACCTCTAACCCCCCACCACTGAGGAACTTCTAAAGCTCTTTCTCACCTGAGTCCATCCCTGCCATAGCGCGTGTCTCATGTGAGCAGGTGGGGAGTGCATATGACTCTGTGTGTGTGTGTGTGTGTGTGTGTGTGTGTGTGTGTGTGTGTGTGTGTATACAGGTGTATGTGTACAGATGCACACCTGCTAGCTACCAAAGGGGAGATCAGTTACCTAAGCACTGGCAGGCCTGGCCAAGTGTCCCTCCCTTCATGTGAATTTCTTAACCATCTAATTAGCAGCTAGATTCTTTACACCACTTGGTTTCTAAGGAGCTCTTTGGGGCCAGGTAAGCATTTACCCTCCAAGATGTCTCCACCATGCAGCCTTTGGCACCCCTCTCCTTGGGGCCCAGAAACACCTTTGGGCTCAGTGCTCAGGTGGCTCCAAGGCCATCTGACCTCCCTCTGGTAATACTTTCAGGGGAGCTGGTCTGTCATCAAAGATACCAGGAGTGGTGTCAGGGTAGTGCCCTCACCTCTCCCTCCCCAGGATGGCCCATCACTGGAACAGTTGAGCCAGTCTCTGAGTTCAAAAGCCAGAAGCCATGACCACAGATAGTGGAACTCCTGGAAGGCAGGATGACTGGGGCTCTGATGTGTCTGAGCTCATGGAAAAGAGATGGCCAAGAGACAGGGGCCTATGAGAGCTGGATCTGAAGGGAAAGACACCTTCCTGGGCTTTCTCTTCCAGAAAGAAACAGAAATCTATGCATGAGACCTTGGGTCCTTATGCCCAGACCCATCCTAGGAGTGTCAGGAGTGGAGAAAAACCTACTTCTGCGGTGTGGAAGGGGAGCGATGAGAAGCAGTTCAGAGGATCTGCTCTCTCCTGCAGTCTAGTGATCAGCAAGGAGCAGGGTGTGGAGACAGCTGGGTGCTGCTGCTGGTCTTATTGTTGGTTCAGACAGCAAGTGTTACTGAGCACCCCCTCTCAGCTGGGTGTCTCCTGCTGGACCTCAGGACCCTCCAGGGGCATGACCTCTGCCCACCTGCAAGAAGGTCCTGAAGCCTGGAGCCCAAGGATCTTCCTTCACCCCAGAATCATGACCTCCCTGGAGAGAGTGGTACCTCCTTGGAGACCTACAGCCTGCAACCTGGGGACCTTTCTTCTTGGTCTTGGTTCTCTCAGTACTTTAGGAAATGTGTCCTCAATTATACACAACCTTGGTCAATACTGGCTGATCGATATGTGAGAGTTTCTATTCTTCAAAGGTCATAAGAGACATTGGCCATTATTAACCAGATCTCTGGTAAAAATCTATGATCTCAAGATGGGCACCAAAACTGCATTTTTTAACATTTTAAAAATTCAAGCCTGGTGTGGTGGCACACGCTTGTAATACCAATACTTGGGAGGCTGAGGTAGGAGGATCCCAGGTTCACGGCCAGCCTCAGCCTTAGTGAGGCCCTGATTCAAAATAAAATAGGGTGGGGGTGTAGCTCAGAGGTAGAACATCCCTGGGTTCAACCTCCAGCCCACAAACACAAAAAAATTCAGATGGCACCCCTTCCTTCCCCACCCTGGCATCAGGCTGTGTCAGATTGCTGTCGTGCCTCTTCTTGGTAGAGAAATTGCTACCAACTCCACCAGCCACAACTCTTCAGTTCACAGACATCCAGCAGGTGGCTTCTGGGGTTGTCTTGTTTCTGGGTAGGCATCACCAGTCTCGGGGTCCTAGTGATGGAATGATGGGTGCTACTCCTCCCTGCCTTCGAGGACTCCCCAGGGAGGCACACCCTCCACACCCTCCTCCGAGGCCAATCAGGATTGCTCTGCCCAGATGTCAGGGTTTCTGCACAGTGGGGCCACTCCATCCACAGCAGCGTGCCAGGAAAAGAGTAAAGGCCCTGCCCAGGGCGGGACCCCTGCTTCTCAATAGGAAGCCATGCCCAGAAGCAGCAGGGGCTGACACTCTCCCTGCCAAAGTCTCATCTTTGTTGACTCAGGCCCCAGTGGCTCCCACGCTGACTCAGACTGCCAAGGAAGCAGCCACCCTGCCCCTCTGGCCCCGTGTGTCCCTCCTGGGCACCTTGCTGGGAGAAGACCTGGACTCTGTGGACCCCTGGCGAGGCTCAGAGCAGGGCTGTGGGCCGTGTGCAGAGGTGCACCTTGCTGCCTAGGACTGGCCAGCTCTGTGTGGTCCCCCAGGCCTGACTGGAGCCCCACTAAGGGGGAAGAGGGCAGCTATGTGCCTACTGTGTGAGGACCCCGCCTCGGTGGCCACTGAGCAGGCAATGACAGGAGCTAGGAAAATGACAAATGGAACCTTTTCTCAAGGAGCTTTCAATCAAGGTCCTTTGTCGGGAGAGCCCTTGCTATACTTGCTTTCATGAGGAGGGCGTGGGGCGCCTTCTGGAGATGGCTCTGTTGGACACTCCGCTGGGTTCCACTCTCAGGGCAGAGCAGGGTGTGTCCCGAGGGAGAGCCGGTTTAACCAGCCCCACCTCGCTGGCAGAAGCTTTGTTTCAAATGGGCTAATAGCTGGGGACACAGACACTCTTTTCATCTTGGCCTGCCCAGCACATACCCAGCTCCCAAGGAGCCAGGCAGCTTCTGTCGGATCAGCCAACACTGGAACAGAACTCTCTAGGCTCAGCCAGCCAGCAGCTGTCACTCAAGTCGGGGGTAAAGGGACACCTGCTACACCGTCACGGGCTGACCCACACTGTGCCACCTTCACAGGTGGGCTCGCCCTGTCCAGAGCCCTCCTGCCTTTCCAGCAGCTCGTTTTGTTTATGGTGGCTTCTCTGTGTTTCAGAGGCCATAGGAACTCCAGTGCCCATCAGTGGCCCAACCCTGGCACAAATTCTCATGGCCAGTCACAGAACCCCTTTACATGAGCGCACACTGAGCCCAGCCCTGTTGGAGCCCAATAAAGGGCGTCTTTGCCCTGGAGAGCTTGGAGGAATGGCAGAAACCTGCATTAGCAACTAGAGACAAAACAAGACCACAGGCGACTGGGTGTACGAGTGAAGATTCCAACTCTGGGCACTATTGATTGACATCTGAAGGCAGGACAGGGTTGGGTTGGAACAGGCTTCATGGAGATGGCAGGTTAGAGCAGAGTCTGGGGAGAAATATAGGATTTGAAAGCAGGCAGCCAGGCATGATGGTGCATGCTTGAATCCTAGTACTCAGGAGGCTGAGACAGGAGAATTGCAGGTTCAGAGCCAGTCTCGGCAACTTAGTGAGGCTCTCAGCAACTTAGATAAGAAAGAAAATTGGGCTAGGGTGGTAGCTTGGAGGTAGAATGCCTCTGGATTCAATCCCCAGTACCAAAAAAAAAAAAAAAGCAGACAGGCAAGGAAAGTGATACAGAATGGAGATGAGAGATAGCATAAAGGGGGTGTGTTGTGTTGGGAGGGGAGGAGATGGCAGGATAGAAGGCTGGACCCAGGTTGATGAGCTTGCTTTGCAAGTAGCAGAGACGCTGCAGGCTCTCCAACAAGTCTTAGGTTAATGGAAGCTTTGCTTGAGGAAAGGAAGGTGATGGCATCGCCAGGCAGGGAGCAGAACCCCAGGACCCTGGAGGTGCCCAGGAGTTAACTGAGGAGGGCCAGGACCACAATCTGGACAGCGGGGGTGCAAAGTGAGAAGGCAGAAAGGATGCTCAGGTGGAAGCACAGGATTCCATCACTGTCCCGTACACCAACCTTGGGCAAACAGGAGCTTTCCCAGGTGAGGGCCTTGTCAGGCTACATGGCTCTCTCCAGGGGAAGCTGGCTATATTCAGGTTTTTGAGGCCGTGGATCATGGGCTGGTATTGCTTTGTTCTGGTCCAGTCATCCTCTGGAACTCAATTTCCTTATCTATTGTGTGTCAGGGGTGGGAGTGGGAGAAGAGTGTCCTCTGAGAACTTCCTGACTTAAGGAAGAATAGCCAGACCTGGTAATACACACCTGTCATCCCAGTACTTGGGGGCTGAGATGGGAGGATCACAGGTTCGAGGACAGCCTCAGCAACTTATCGAGACCCTCAGCAATGTAGCAAGATTCTATTTCCAAATAAAAAATTAAAAGGGCTGGGAATGTAGCTGAGGGGTAGAATGTTCTGGGGTTAAATCTCCAGTACCACAAAATTTAAAAAAAGGAGGAACAGGAAGAGAGGAGAGCGTACAGTGTGGAGTTCAAACATCACACTTCTCCAAGAAGGCAGAGGAGAGGGGAGGTGAGTCACAAGACCTAAGTCATTAGCAGAAGGGGGTACAGAGCAGGGGCTAGTTGGGGAGGCTCCCAGATAACCCCCTCCCCCCAGCTGCCTGCCAAGGACTATGGTTTAGTGACCTCTAAGGTCCCTGAGAAATATATTTCTCTGGACACATTCCTGACTTCCATCTGGCTGTCCGGTCCAACCCCTGCCTGGCTCTGCTCCCAGGAAGTTGAGTTTCTAGTCTGGAATGCTCTGATCTATGAGGCTGGAATTCCCAAGGAAGCATGGGACAAAACAGACAAGGGATGTGTGTGTGTGTGTGTGTGTGTGTGTGTGTGTGTGTGTGTGTGTGTGTGTGACTATCCTTTGTGTGCAAAGAGGAGAAGGCTGCCAGCAGATCACTATCTGGGTGTGGGGGTGTGGCTGGAGACTGGCATCCGCAACAAAGCCCTTTCACCTGCTGTGGTCGCTCATGCATGCTGCCCGTGCATTCTCTTCTGGCTGCAGCTCTTCACTGGGACTTGGAAGACAGTGTTTGGAAACCCGGGGGGCATTTTTACTAGTTGTGATGACTGCAAGGCATTGCTAGCATTTAGGGCCATGACGGTCAGGGCCACTAAACATCCTGAGAGACTTGGAGTAGCCTGCACAATGAAGAATTGTCCTGCCTCAGATGCTAACAACCCCTCGTAGGGAAATACTGCACCATTCCAGCACGGCCTGGCTTCCCTCAGGGGACCAGGTGCCTCCACTTTCTGTGCCATCGGGGAGACCAGCAGGGGTTTCTGAATACTGGGTGTGTTGCCTTCCTGGGCCAACTGGCTTCGTGGGTCCATCCCTTCATGTGCCAGTCTGGTAGGTATGGCGTGGGTGATGTGAAACCTTCAGCCAGCTCCTACAGGTAGCCAGCCTGTCGTTGGTCCAAGAGTCAGAGGGATACAGGTGTCCCTAGTGAACGAACACTTGTGTCATGTACTGTCCTAAGTACTTTACAAGCACTAGTCCCTCGACTTCTCCCGACAACCCAGTTCATCGAGCCCAATTGTAATCCCAGCTGTACAAATAGAGAAACTGAGGCACATTGGGCTTAAGTCACTTGGCCAAGGCCACTCCCAGCAGGCAATTGACACAGCCAGAGCAGTCTGGCTCCAGCGGCTGTGTTCTTGACCACCAGGCATGCTATGTAAGTCCCAGCTGGGTGAGCATGAGGAATACACCTGAATTCCCCAGACACCACCGCCATTTCAACCCTGTAGGTTACAGGCCAAAGCTGGGTCATTGGTCATCTGTGCAGGGAGTACTGGAGTGCTGGTGGCCGCCTGCCTCATCTGAGCCTTGAGGGGACCCAGGCGCCCTCATGGCATTGAGGAAGAACAGGGACTGACTGGGAGTAAGCTGTTCTCCCGCTTGTCAAAGTGATGGGAGGAAGTCTCACACAGCTGTCTGCAGTCACCAGAGAAGACACAGCCCATCAGTGACTCCAGAAGCGGAGGTGGGGCTCGCAGAAATGGGTGATGCCACCGGGTGTGGATGATTGGGTGCTGGAAAGTGCAGTCCCACAAGGGTGTCCCGGCCTTCCCCCACCCTTCCACTCCCCTGCAGATAGAGCTGGTGCCCGCTCCCTGGGGGCAGCCCACCCTCGCTGAGACTTGCCAGGGCTGCCTGCTGCTGCTTTTCCCAGCACAGGGGAGCAGAGCCCAAAGCCTCTCTCAGGCTTAATCAGCACGATCGTGTCTTTGCTGGGTTTGGGCCAGGAGAGCGTCTGGACTTAACCAGGTGTCTGCGATGACGGCCAGGTGTGTCATTTACTGAGAACAAGGGAGCTCCTTGTTGCATTTCCTTTTAAGGCTTGGCCTGTGATTTAGGAGCGCTGAGCTTTCCTTCTAAAGTGCCATTTGCCACCTCCCTTCCCCTGAAAGGAGAATGCAGAGTGTGGCCATTGGCTTGAGCACTAGAGGCCTCATTGCATAGTTCGCATGTAATCTGCAAGGTGCCCACTCCATGTCCAAATGCCCAGAAAACCCCCACCTCCTCTTGCCTCTGCCTTGTTAGCATGTTCACCGCTCCTGACTCTACACACCAGTACCCTCTGGAGTAGGTTGGTTTGACCAAGTTTGGGAAAGAAAATCACACCTGCCTGGGTGCCCAGCTGGGTGTGTGGATGAATAAGCTCACCATTGCCAAAGTTAACAGTCTGTGGCTTCTCAGTTTCGGACAACACTCCTAACTGGTAGCTTGACACCCAGTCTTTCTGAGCTCAATCCGTAGGTGCTTCCTGCTCTCTGATTCCCTGCAGAGTTGAAAGGGGACTCAACTGAGGGGCAGTTCCTGCCCAGTTCTGTATAGTTAGATCCTGTGTGGAGGGGAATTACCCAGTGACCTAAGGATGTGTTCGTGTTCTCTCTCTCTCTCTCTCTCTCTCTCTCTCTCTCTCTCTCTCTCTCTCTCTTTCTGGGTGGGGCAGGCAGGCTCTGGGCTGGACTTGGCCCTGGCTCATCCCTGCAGAGGTGAGTCCCAAGTCCGCACCTGCATGGAGACATTTTATCAGGCTCGATGTTGATCCTCTAGTCTGAGAACAAGTCCCAGCAGGCCAGGCCCACCAGCCTGTGAGCTCCTGGGAAAATCCTCCTCGGATGATTCTGTCCCAGAGTCGACTCCCACCAAGTCAATGTAGGCTCCTCCCATGGAGGCTAACACCCCGCTGGGCTCACACGGATGCTTGGGGGCATCTACTTGTCCATGGTATGTTTCCCGTTGGATCGAGCCTCTGGCCAGTTTCTTCCTCCTGCCAATCTGACAAGAAAGTCCAGAGGCCTGAACTGTGCCCCATGCTACGGTCCCTCGGGCCCACCTCCATGCACCAGGTGGGCCCCTAGCAGGCTGCTCCCTGTGACAGGGAGCCCAGGGCCAGGAGTGTTGTCCCTCTTTGGCCTTTGAAAGTTCTCCCTAAGGGACCTATTGCCATTTGCTTCTTGCCCTGGCGGAGAGGAGGCAAGATGAGTAGCATGGCAGAAAATAACAGTAGCAAACAGTCCTGGCTGGAATCGGAGTTTCTGGGCACTGACTATGAGAGATCAAGGAGCGTGCCCCAAGCTGCTGGTGTCTGGGAGTGGCCTGAGGTGATGGACCAAGGGCTGGAGACACAAGCACAAGTCCTGGCTTTGTCTTCGCTTTGCCAAGCGGCTGTTGGAAGGCCCTCTCCTCTGTGGGTCTGCACTGTGTCTGTGTGACCAGATCAGTGGCTATCAAGTTGTCTTGATGGCATCCCCACAGTAACAAGGACATTTTAAGTTGCCATCCAGTCCCCACTGGACGTCCACAAAGCAATGCATGTCTTTACTAGTGCATTGTACTCTGTACTTTATGTTCTCAGATATATTATTCAATTCTGTGTGTGTGTTCAATCTCTCGGGATTGAACCCAGGGGTGTTCTAACTCTTAGCTGCACCATCAGCCCTGTTTTTTTTAAATGGGTCTCACCAAGTTTCTGAAGGCTTGCTAAGTTGCTGAGGCTAGTCATGAACATGTGATCCTCCTGTCTTAGTCTCCCAAGTACTGGGATTACAGGTGTGTGCCACCACACCTGCCTCAATTCTATATTTTTAGTAACATTGAGCAAAATTTGCTAAATGGGCACCGTAACCCATAATGGGTCACAATCTGCAGTTTGAAAAGTAATATAGCAGGTGATGGCTAAAGTTCCTTCCTTTCCAACATTCTGGAACTCTCTGAACATTATCATTGGGGTCAGGGGTGGCCTGTATCCCACTGCCATCTGGATCCAGGATCCCTTATCAGGATGTTTGACTGAGCCTTTCTCCCTCTCTCTGGTCAGATCTACAATGGGACCCTCAAGCGGGAGGCTGACAACAGGCGCTTCAGCTCCTACAGCCAGATGGAGAACTGGAGCCGGAACTACCCCCGCGGCAGCTGTGCCACCACCGGTGCGGGCAGCGACATCTGCTTCATGCAGAAAATCAAGGCGAGCCGCAGTGAGCCTGACCTCTACTGTGACCCGAGGGGCACCCTGCGCAAGGGCACGCTGGGCAGCAAGGGTCACAAGACCACCCAGAACCGCTACAGCTTTTATAGCACCTGCAGTGGTCAGAAGGCGGTCAAGAAGTGCCCCGTGCGCCCGCCCTCCTGCACCTCCAAGCAGGACCCGGTGTATGTGCCACCCATCTCGTGCAACAAGGACCTGTCCTTTGGCCACTCCAGGGCCAGTTCCAAGTGAGTACTGCTAGGCTGGGGTGGAGGCCAGGTGGGGGAAAGCAAGGGGCTCCAGGGAGATAGGAGAGGCTTAGCCTCTGTCCGCACTCCACTGTTGCCACATTGGGATTCCTGGCCTGATGGGCCCAGACCTCCGAGAATGCTCAGTGTGAAAGGCAGACAGAACATTTGCAAGAAGATTTGATGGACCTGGAAAACAGTATGCTAAGCAAGATTAGCCAGTCACAGAAAGTGAAGGGTCATATGTTTTCTCTAATATGTGGAAGCTAGGGAGTAATTGGGATACCAGAGGGACTTCAGATAATGGAGAAGAAACTCCAGTGGAGCCAGGGAGGTGGTCTAGGGGAAGGAGAAAAAGGGGGGGGAGAGGGAGGATCAATGAAGGAATCACTTGCATTGATATTTGTACATATGTGATAATATCAATGTCAATCTCAATGTCTTGTATGGGGAAGGAGGGAGGGGGGAAATGGAGAGGAAGCCAGGGAAAAGCCCATAAAGTGCTGTGTGCATGTATGTCAATATTCATTATAAACTACATGATAACGTGAGACTGTGATGCACCAATAAGAGTTTAAAAAAAAAAAAAAAAAAGCAGGCAGAACCTAGATGCTGAGTATGCAGTCTTAAAGGTCACGGGTTATGAACAGAGGGAGGCTACCTAAAGGAGCTTAGGGCGACTGGTGGTTCTCAAAGAGTGTTCTTTTCATCAGCAACATCAGCACCACCTGGGAATGTGACAGAAGGGCTCCTTCATGGGCCCCAAGAGTCATATTGATGCAGAAACACCAGAAGGGGCTCTGCAGTGTGTGTTCCAACCAGCTCTCCAGGTTCTCCCACTGGAGTCTGAGAACCCTCGGTCTTAGCATATCGACCTCAATCCATGTTCTGAAAGAACAAAGGAATGTGCCTCTGAGAGAGGGTTATAGGTTTTGTTCTAAGATGGGTACAGCCAATGAAGAAACGTGGCAGACAGATATAAAACCCGAAGGACACAATCTAGTGCTAAGGAACAGAGCGAAGCTCCTGTCCACAGGTGTTGAAGGGCCATTGCCCAGTTGGAATGAAGAAGGCCTTGTCAAAAGCCATAGGCAGGGCTAGGGTGTGCCTCAGTGGTAGAGCTTGCCTAGCATGAGTGAGGCTCTGGGTTCCATCCCCAGAGCCACAGGCATAGGGTGGTTTGGGGCCACAGTGTCGTGAGTGACACTGAGCCTGACCTTCAGGTCTCAGAGCTCCATGAACCTGTAAGCCTTCAAACTGTTCTCTGTCACCTGATGGTTGATATTCCTTTATTTGGCAAATATTTGCTGAGCAACAACTACACGCCAGACTCTGTGGTAAGTGCACGGGACACAGCGGTGAACAGGAGACCCCCACAGTTGCTCTGGAGCTACACAGTTAACTTTATTTTGTTGAGCCCCAGGGCCTTTGCATTCTTCATCTTTTAATCACCACAATCCCTCCAGGCAGGGGCTAGGATTCCTAAGGAGGCAAAGAGATGTGACGTAGTTTCTCAAAGCCACACACGATTACGTATCCTCTGCTCTTTCCTACCACACCACTCTAAGCAGAACCCCATTGTAAAGTGAGCTTCTCCTACTTGAAGGCCATAAGGTATATGTAGGGTAATTTGGAAAAGGAATAAGAAATCTCTCTACCTTGGGGACTGAGCATCTGGTCCCAAGTAGAAGCCCCGAATAGAAGGCCTAGGTAAGATATGGAGGGTTTGAGTAATAGGCCATTTAGAGGTGACATTTGACTCGTGGATACACAGTGGCATTCTCTCAAAGCAGGGTAGGGGTGCTAGTAAGCCAGTGCCAGAGAGCTCTGCCCCTAGGGTGGTTTTTCTGGAAATAAAGTTGGATCACCCTAGGTAAAGCTGTGGCTACTATGGCAAAGCTTGAGTCTAGTGTGACTGAAGAGAGAACTCCCTCTATCCATGGTGAAGGGGAAAGGCTGTGTGCCCCCGAGGATCTGCCTTGCCCCCTGTGACCTCTGTGTCTCTTTTGGGAGGTGGGACACACTCAGGTGGAAAAGCTGCCTGTGTCTCCAGCTATGGGAGCTGGAGAGCTTCTAGAAGACAGAGCTTCCCTTCCCCAGAAGGTTCTGCAGAAAGGAGCCTCCAGCAGGCCTGCCAGGGACCTGTCAGTCCTGCTGCTGCTGACCCTTGGCAAGAGCTGTGCAAGAGGTCACAGTGGAGCCATCTGATTAGGTTACAACATACAACTTCTGCCTTTGTGGCTCAAAAAAGGTGGACTATTGGCCATTTCCTGTGGTTTGACCTAACTTATGCCCTTGGATGTTGGTCTAAGCAGTTTGAACTTGAACCTGCAGTACAGGGAAGCTCCTTATGGCTTGCTGAGCTGGGGAATGTCACAGGGCACAGGGTGTTAAAACCACATATCTGCTTGAAGGTGGTAACATGTTGGGTCAGAGGATCTTGGAAAAAAGATCCAGCCATGGGGGTTCTCTGGTGACTATCCCCCAAGAGTGAGCCTGATGGGGAAGAAAGTGTTAGACATGAGGATGAGAAGAAGATGTGAGGATTTTTGTGTAAGAAAAACCAGATGAAAGCAGGGTGTGGTAGCTCATGCGTGTCTCAGCACTTGGGAGGCTGAGACAGGGAGATTGCAGGTTTGAAACCAGCCTGAGCAACTTCACAAGGTCCCTCAGCAAATTAGCAAGACTCTGTTTCAAAATAAAAATAAAATAGGGCTGGGGGTGTAGCTCAGGAGTAGAATGCCTTTGGGTTCAACTTATAGTACTAAAAGCAAAAAAAAGGGAAGAAGACAGCTGGACTTAGGGATGTATGGATGGAAAGATGGACAGAAGGATGAATGGCTCACAGCCATTCTAGTACCAGGCACACACCTGACAACGCCAAGGCAGGTAGAGAGCTTCCACTCAGAAAATAGGATGGAGTTTTGCTCAGTGCAGAGTTTACTGACCTGTTTGTACCTCAACCCATGACCAGGCCCTCATTGCAGCCAATGTTCCCATGGGGTGGGGGGCAAGTCAGTGGGTAAGCCTGTCCCTTCTCTGAGGGAACTGCTCTCCAGGGGCATTCTCCAAGGGGGCTTGAGCCTACCTTGTTTGGACCCTCGGAGGGCAGACAAGGCTGTAGCTGCCAGCGTGTACAAGAAAGAATCCTGAGCCCACTCACCAGGGCCCCAGCTCACTCTGTAATGCACCCACACTGCCCGCTCTTCACAGGATCTGCAGTGAGGACATCGAGTGCAGCGGGCTGACCATCCCCAAGGCCGTGCAGTACCTGTGCTCCCAGGACGAGAAGTACCAAGCCATCGGGGCCTATTACATCCAGCACACCTGCTTCCAGGATGAATCTGCCAAACAACAGGTAATCATCGGTGCACTTTCCTCCTGGGTAGGCTGGGCAGGGCTAGAGTACATCAGCTTGACCCTGCATTTGGAGATGGGTGGGGCATTTGCAGTTAGTTCCTTCTTGCCCTGCCCAAATGCCAGGAATAAGAAGTATGCTTGATGGACATTAGGCAGGTACATTCCATCCACTGATCATAGAAGCCATCAGTAGTAGCCATGTGGTCAACAGAAATCCCCTTTAACAAATTGCAATAAAGAACATGGCTGCCCTCCCCCCCACCCCCCGCACCCTCTTGAGTTCTTTCTCTCCAAATTATGGTGGGAAACAGGGCTTCTTTATGCCTCTCAGGATTGAGTGGCGGGGGAGGACACCACCTCCAGACTCTATAGACAGACCAAGGATGTCATGCCACAAATGGGTTAGTTTGCATTGAAGTTTCTACCATAGGAGAAAGAGTTTCCATTGAAGTATCTCTTTTATGCCTGTGTTCTGCCTCAGGGTTTTGAGGTATATGTATATACATTTTCCCTCCTGGCCCTCACTACCATACTCCAGAGGAGGAAAATAGGGCTCAGGAAAGAAGAGTGACTTGCTAAGGGTCTCCCAGCTGGGATGTGAGGAAGCTCAAATCTGAATCCAGGTCTTTGGGCTTCTGGACTGGATCAGTTACGATTACCTTGTGCCGCTTATTTATTCTGGTCGACTTGTATGTTTCTGAACTAAAAGGAGTTTTGTTTTGTTTGTTTGTTTTGTTTTGTTTTGTATTGTCTGAGAAAAAACCTACTTGGAGCAGAGACTGTTTGGCTCAGTCTCCCCTCCCTTGACTGGGCAACCTGGCAATTCTCCCGGCAGGTCTATCAGTTGGGAGGCATCTGCAAGTTGGTGGACCTCCTCCGCAGCCCCAACCAGAATGTCCAGCAGGCTGCAGCAGGGGCCCTGCGCAATCTGGTGTTCAGGAGCACCACCAACAAGCTGGAGACCAGGAGGCAGAATGGGATCCGTGAGGCTGTCAACCTCCTGAGGAGAACTGGGAGCACCGAGATCCAGAAGCAACTGACTGGTAGGACTCCCAAGCCAGGGAGGCACCAAGCAAGACCTCTAGGCATGAACTCCAGCTGGGTTGCAGGCCAATCCTTCCAGGCCAGGCTTAGGCACAACTGTGCAGGTTTGGCTCAGCTAAAATCCTGGGGTGCCGATGGCACTGGCCTTAGCCAGACTGGTACTGTCCAGGTGACCCTTGTGGAGAGCACACCCACAGGAAGCTATGTCTTTTTGTGGCTAGAGAGCAAGGGGAGGAAGGTTGGTACACAGCAGGATATGTATGCAGCAGGCCCTGGGATTTGCAAGTGCTAGGGAGAGAGTGAGACTGACGGGGGCAGGGGTTTACAGGTATTAAGCACTTACCCCATGTTCAAAAAATATGCAGAGCAGCTGGGCATGGTGGTGCAGGCCTGTAACCCCAGTACTTGGGAGGCTGAGGCAGGAGGATCACAGGTTCGAGGCTAGGCCCTATAATGTAGCAAGATTCTCAGCACACCTAGCAAGGCCCTTTTTCAAAAAGATAAATAAAAAGAGCTGGGGTGTATCTTGGAGGTAGAATGCCCCTAGGTTCAATTTCCAGTCCCAAAAAGAAAAAAATATGCAAAGTGGGGCATAAGATAGAAAAGTCACCAAGAAGACCTTGAATTAGACTGGGAAGATGAGACCGTTTGAGTGAGGATTGTAAAGTAATTCTGGAATGACTTTCAGATAGAAAGTAGAGAACATTAGAAGATTCTGAGTGCCAAAATTTATATTAGAAACTGCTGATCAATCAACTGTATTTTGATTACCTTCCATGTACGTAACTGTGACCTAGACAGAACTCTGAGACATTTCCTGCCCTCAAAGCCCTGCAGTCTAGTGGGGACATTGAGAATGGACCCATGAAAGTCAGACGATAGGTTTGATGGTTTAAGCCTACCCGGAGGACCCATTTGCTAGAAGAGCCCAGGCTAGGGCCAGTGCTGTGTCTCCAGGTTTTTCTGAGCCTGTGCATGTTGAATTTACTATTTATACTGCCCCCTCCCCCACCAGGGCTGCTCTGGAACCTGTCTTCCACTGACGAGCTGAAGGAGGAGCTGGTGGCCGATGCTCTGCCAGTGCTGGCCGACCGGGTCATCATCCCCTTCTCGGGCTGGTGTAATGGCAACAGCAACATGTCCCGGGAAGTGGTGGACCCTGAGGTCTTCTTCAATGCCACCGGCTGCCTGAGGTAAGAGCAGGGAGTACGTGGGTCTTTCTGCTCTGGCCTCAGGCCCTATTCCAGGCAGCCCCATCTTGGGCACCATTCAGCCAGAGCAGAGAACAACGCCCAGCCTGGCGCTGGCTGTGGAGGGCTGGCTCCAAGGCCAGGGCCCAGGCATTGCTGCGTTCCCTGACTCTGGATAAGACTCATCTTATCATCTCCTCTGAGAGCATGCAGTGGACACTAATTAGGAATCTCAGAGTGGAAATGCCCAGATCTGAATATACAAACTGGTTCCACCATTTCTTCTTCCTCCACCCTTGGAAAAATGTGTTTCTTGTACTATCTTGAAGAGTGTTCTTTTAGACAAAAGTCTACTGATGGGCTGCTCATGAGTCACCTCCAGCTGCGGTACTAAAACCATTTGCCACGTTCATTGGCAGGAGGATAGCCCTGCGTTGCCCAGAGTTTCCTAAGTTCCACACCAGGGCGTGGCACAGCCCTGGGAGGCTGATGGAGGAGGGGTCTGGGGTGCTCCTTCTTGGGCCAGAGGTTTACAAGCTGGGGTGGGGTCTGCTGCAGAGTGTGAAACTGTGGAGGAAGATTCCTCTGCAGGGTCACACCTTGCTCTAATGGGGTTCATCTTCCCCAACTCCTGAGAAACCCCTGGAGGGGGAGGGGGTGCTTTGGCACGTTTTTTCTGTGTCTCAACTTGTGCTTCCTCCAGCCTCTAGCAGCAGCCTCCAGGGAGCAGAGAGGCTGGGGAGATGAAAAGCCAGTGTAATTAGGGACTTTATGGGGTTGGAAGGCTGCTGGTTGCAGACACACACACACACACACACACACACACACACACACACACACACACACACACACACCAGACAGAAGGGCCCACATTGCTTGGGGAGATACACCTGGAGGCAGAGCACAGTTTGCATGAAATAGATGCAAATGCATCTGGTCCCCAGATGAACCTGGCTGAGTTCCACTCCAGAGCTCCTTGCTTGCTGACCCGCAGGAAGAGACCTGCAGGCCAGAGCTTCCAGGGCCTATCAGACAAGTGGCCACTGGCGGTGGTGTTGGAGGGGCTGCCTTCTATAGTAGCGCCATGGAGAGTCAAAGCCATGGGCTTGGGGACTAAGTGGACAGAAAGAAGGGTGAGAAGAACTGAGTGCAAAGGAATCCCCAGTTCAGCCTAGGCCAGGGCTGGGCAGCATTGGCCAAGTGACTTTCCTTCCTTTTTCTTGACTCATCCCTCTTCGTTACTTTCCCCTCTCTCTTCTTCTCCTTCCATCCTCCTCCTACCATGACCTCTCACCTCCACAGGCCCTGTCTGCCTGCTCTTCCCCCGCCCTCCCATCCCGCTACCACTGCCTCCTTGTGCCCCGGACACTTTCTCCTCCCACCCTCTCTGCTCTCTCCTGCAGGAACCTGAGCTCGGCCGATGCAGGCCGCCAGACCATGCGGAACTACACGGGGCTCATTGACGCCCTCATGGCCTATGTGCAGAACTGTGTGGCAGCCAGCCGCTGCGATGACAAGGTGAGAGTGGCCCCCTGGTGGCACCTCAACCTCCAGCCCCAGCCTGTTCCCTATCCAGAGCTGCAAAGGCCAGAGTCATCACTGGGATCAGCAAGGCCAGATCCCCAGGCCCGTGGTCCTGACATCTCTCCCCCAGGCTCCATGAGTCAGGGATGTGCTTTCTGGATGCCTTTGAGCCCTGTGTTAGTGACAGGACAGGAGAAAAGAGTCTGGTGCAGAGGAGGGGACTTTGGAGGCAGCCATGACACCTGGAGTAGGCTCTGGGGTGGCACTGACACTGGTGGTGCTGAATGCCGCCCACAGCCCTGGACACCCACCCTGGTGCTCACAGGGCCTTGAGGTCCCTCCTTAGCTGAGACTTCTGCCACCACTGTCTTCCCACTGCTTCCCAAAGGCCATTGGCAGGCCCCTCTCCTGCCCTCTCTGGACTTTTGGACCCACCAGCATAAACAGAAAGGACACATTGTGGAGGGAAGGGACACAGATGGCTGAGATACTTCTGCTGCAGCAGAAAACAGTGGGATTCGGTGCTCCCCAGGTTGCCAGGGCCCAGGCTGGTATCATAGCACCTGGGTCCTGAGCACAGTTCCCCCGAGGAGGGATTTTGATCTCCTGCTTCTTCCACTGGAAGTGACAAGAGAGCCGTAGAAGAAAGCATTGTCACCTGGCTATGCGGCCTGGTTCCAGTGGGCAACATCGCCTACACCTCTGTAACCCCGAGCCCTGGAGGTCAGATTCCCTAGGACTCCAGTGGAACCCAAGTGTCATTAGAAGGGTACACCCAATGTCCTTGAGCCCTAGCCTGGAGAGACACCAAGGGCAAATGACAAAGACCCACTGCCCTGTGAAGCCCTGGGCCTAGGTCTCAGTGCTGGTGCATACAGAACACCTTTGACACTGAGGCTGAGGAGCAGCCATGGAAAGAGGGACTCAAGCAGCAGTGGGGACTAGGTAGCTTTGGAACCTAAAGGTATCAGGGCTGCTCCTGAAGGAGGTTGTTCTAGGAGGGCAAATGCATTTCTCAACACTTCTGTCTTCCCATCAGCACATGGTCTATAGCAGTAGGAACAGTGGCCACTGTCTGTTGTGTCCTCCTGTGTACAAGGCCCCATGGTACTTCCCACGTACAGTGGTCCCTGGGTACCACTGGGGGATGGTTCCAGGACCCTCAAGGATACCAAAACTGTGGCTGGATGCTCAAGTCTCTTCTATAAAATGGTGCAGTATTTGCATATAAGCCATGCACAGCCTCCTGTATACTCTAAGTCATCTCTATATTAATTACCTATAACACCTAATACAATGTAAATAGTTGCTGCGGTGTATTATTAAGGAACTAAGAACAGGAAAGAAATCTGTACATGTTCAGTAAAAGTGCATTATCTTTTAAATAATTTCAACCCACGATTGGTTGAATCCATGGATGTGGAGCTCGAGGTTACAGAGAGCCAACCATATAATCTTCCGATAGCCCAGTGAAATGATTTTAGTCCCATTTGACAACTGAGGAAGCTAAGGCCCAAAAAAGGTAAGGTAGGTCACTCAAGTTCAAACAGCCAGCTAATGATAAAGCCAGTATTCAAATCCAAGTCCCAGGAGCGTCTCTCCCAGGGAGATCTTTCCAGACCAAGGGTGTGGCTGGCCTGGGTGCTCATGGCTCCTGATGCCACTCTGGTTGGTCGGGTGGCTGTCAAGCCCAGGAGCCTGTCAGGGGCTGGACAGTGGCTGAGGAGCCTGCTTCTGCTTGCTCCCCAGTCCGTGGAGAACTGCATGTGCATCCTGCACAACCTCTCCTACCGCCTGGACGCCGAGGTGCCCACCCGCTACCGCCAACTGGAGTACAACGCCCGCAACGCCTACACAGAGAAGTCCTCTACCGGCTGCTTCAGCAACAAGAGCGACAAGATGATGGTGAGCATGGCCCGGCACCCCGTCAGGCCCACTGCCTGCCTGCCCTCTCCTCCTGCCCTCCTGAGCAGCCTCGGGCCACAGGGCCCTGGCAGAACCGTGGCTTGGATATGTGTTCCACTCCCAGGCTGGAGGGAGGGCTCTCTATCTGGCATGCAGACGGGGCTGTGTTCTATGGGTGTAAGAGCCTGACCATCCCTGGGGCCCAAACCTCCAGCCCTCTCTCTTCAGACCTCAGACCTTTTTACTACATAATGAGTAAAATCTCCCCTGTCTACTCCCTGAGCCCTAAGGAATGGGGCACAGCTAGAACTCTGACCACTGGTTCTCAGCATCCCCTGACTCTCCTGAGAAGGTGCTGTGGAGGGTGGGTCAGGTGAGCCCTGCTGGGCACGGTTGTGGAAGTCAAATCCCCACCCAGCCCTGAAGGTTCAGGCCAGATCAGTCCCACATTCTGACTATGGAGGGGACAAAGGATCTTGTGATCACAGAGCTGGGAGGCCTGGGCCAAGGCTGCCCTGCAGCACCTCCCAGGACACGGGAACTCTGCCCTAGAGAGAGTCCCCAGGTTGATCCCTCATTCTATGACATGCTGAGATGCACAGAGGAAAGGGGCGAGGGGGGTGTCCCCAGGCTTATCCTCGGTCCTCAGTCCCTTTTGCCAGGCACCACAACCTGAGGTTGGGGGAAGGGGAAGAATGCTGCCCCTTCCCCCAACACTGACCAGCGCTTTGTCCTCAGAACAACAACTATGACTGCCCCCTTCCTGAGGAAGAAACCAACCCGAAGGGCAGCAGCTGGCTGTACCACTCAGATGCCATCCGCACCTACCTGAACCTCATGGGCAAGAGCAAGAAAGACGCCACCCTGGAGGCCTGTGCAGGCGCCCTGCAGAACCTGACAGCCAGCAAGGGGCTGGTGAGGAGCCGTCCCTCCGCCCCTCCCCACTTCTTCAGCCCACACTGCAGGGCCTGCTGCTCCCTGCTTTGCCCAAGTCTGTCAAACCCAGGCTCTGAGCTTCATGCTGCAGCCCTGAGCACCTGAGCAGAGTGCCTGGTGTATGCGAGGCCCTGGGCTAGACCCAGGAGATGAGGGCTGAGATGCACCTGCCTTCTGGGAACTCCTGTTGGATTCTGTTGGTACCCACATTATCCCCATTACCTCGTGCCCCACCCCACCCCCACCACCAACTCCGCTGGCCTCCTGGGCTCTTCCTGGGACAGGGGATAGAGGAGGAAAGTGTGTTTGGCAGGAGGAGTCTCTATTGGTGAATTGACAGATAAGAGAGTCTGGGGCATGGACAGGTACAGAGGAAGATATGACTGAATTAGTATAGATTTTGAGGCCAAATACCATTTGGGGGGGCATGATGGTATGGGGGTGGAGGTTATAGGAGGTCTGTTTGCAACCAAAAATTGCTTCGTAGGGCAGCCAGCTTTTCTAGCTTTACTTGGGACTAGAGGGAATTGGGCCTCAGTGGGATACAGTGAGCTGAGGGTAAAGGAAACTTCCCTGGCTGTGAGGGGAGGAAGCTGGGGCTTCTGAGGAACCCATGCTGCCCTAGACCAGCTCTCACCTGGAGGTCTTTGGGAGGGTGCACCTGCTGCCCCCGAGCCCTAGCCTGGAGGTACAGCAAGGGCAAATGACAAAGAAGTGGCCCGGCTGCCCTGGGCCCTGGGCCTCGGTCACAGCTCTCGTGTGCATAGAGCACCTTTGACGCTGAGGCTGAGTGGCCATGGAAAAAGGCACGCAAGGGGCAGGGGGGACTGGGTGGCTTTGTAACCTAAAGCCATTTTGCCCTTGGTGTTGCTTCGAGGCCTGGATAAGCCAGCTGGCCGACCTCCAGGGAACTCCAGTCATATCTCCATGTGGACCCAAACCCTCTCTCATCCATCTCTGTCTCAGGCAAGCCCTGGGCGACTGTAGAGGTAGGGAAGTTGGAAGAAGATGACCAGCCCTTCTTTAATTGACAAATGTCCTTGAACGTGCAGTTCCCTGTGAGCAGATGCTTCAGGGACAGGTGGGGAGAGGAAGCAGAGCTGAGACACTGGGTGTGGAGCGGACACTGTTGCTGGTCTAGAAGTTGATTCTAAGTCCCCATGAGTGAGAGAAATGAGACTTCCTGTCCATACCCTCCTGACTGCAGGTTGTCCCCGCTGGGGCAGGGAGCAGGAGCTGTAAGGGGTGCATGTGAGCCTGGGTGTTCTGTAGTTACCTGGTGTGAGCAACTTTTGTGACGCTGCCCCTGCTTCCAGTGTCTCTCTCTGTGGGGCTGTCTGCCCTCCATGCCCGCTATGTTGCATGGGGAGCCGCAGGCCAGCTCCTTCCTGGGCCCTTCTCTTGTAGATGTCCAGCGGCATGAGCCAGTTGATTGGGCTGAAGGAGAAGGGCTTGCCACAAATCGCCCGCCTCCTGCAATCAGGCAACTCGGATGTGGTCCGGTCGGGGGCCTCCCTCCTGAGCAACATGTCCCGCCACCCTGTGCTGCACAGAGTGATGGGTAAGAGTGTCGCAGGACACACAGGCCCCCCACTCTCCAGAACCTGCTGGAAGGTCACCCTGAGGGGAAACCGGCTAGGGGTGGGGGTGGAGGTGGGAGGGGACAGGTCACTGGAAGGAGGGGAGCGTGTCTGCAGAGGTCCCATCGGGTGGGAGCCCAGGGCTGTGACTCGGAGGGAGCCCATCAGCCCCTCCCTCCCTCCTTCTGCAACCCTGACCCCGTGCCCATTCCTTCCCCTCCCAGGGAACCAGGTGTTCCCCGAGGTGACCAGGCTCCTCACCAGCCACACTGGCAACACCAGCAACTCCGAAGACATCCTGTCCTCAGCCTGCTACACTGTGAGGAACCTGATGACCTCGCAGCCGCAGATGGCCAAGCAGTACTTCTCTAGCAGCATGCTCAACAACGTCATCAACCTGTGCCGCGGCAGGTGGGCGGGGCGGGGCAGGGCGGGGGTGCCCCACGTCACAGCCCCCTGCACAGCAGGCACAAACATGGAGCAGGAAAGCACCTGGTGCCCAGGAGGCAGGGGTAGAGGAGGTCTGGTTGTGGGGCTGTGGATCCAGCCTCCAGGGTTAGGACCAGGGGCAGAGCAGGCAATTCCTGGCTGGGGGACTTGCAGGGATACTGGGTCCTCAGGGTCAGTAGGAGGTATAGTGCAGCAGACCCAATTGCACGGGGACTTTATTCTGCTTCATGGGGCTCTCTCTTCCCAAGACCAGGGCTACAGCACTGGAGCAGGGGCTGCTACCAGCTCACGGTCCCTAGGGTGCCTCTAGGTGGGCACGGGTGTGAGGTCATGTCCGCATGCACTCCTGGACCTCCACGCCTGTCTCTGAAACCTGAAGGGGAAGGGGAGAGGGAGAGGTGTTTTTCTTGTGCCTCCTGGAATCTCACCTCACAAATGTACTTCCCACCTGCCCAGTGCCTCACCCAAGGCTGCGGAGGCTGCCCGGCTCCTCCTCTCTGACATGTGGTCCAGCAAGGAGCTGCAGGGTGTCCTTAGACAGGTAAGAGCCCACACCAGTAGCCCCTTCCCACATTTGCCCAGAACTAAAGTTGCAGTGGATCAAGAAGGGAGGCAAGTGGGCCAGGCGCACCTGGTCAGTGAGACCTGCACAGAAGAGTTGAGCAGCAGTCTGCAAGGTGATGAGCGTGATCAGCACTCTGACAGCACCCCTGGCTGCAGGATCCCGCAGGGGTGTGAGCGTGTGGAAGGCAGAGGAAATGTGCAAGAGGCTCAGGGTGGGGTTATTTAGGAGGAAAACAAAAAGCTTTGTTGGACAAACAGCACGCTAGATCACAAAACCCCTTCAATTTCAGGCTAAAGAGTTTGGCCTTGTGCCTTCAGCACTAGAAAAACAATCGAGTTTTAGAGTAGAGGGCTCATGATGGAAGCAGCCCTGGAAAGACTAATTAATTCCACACCAGTGCATGAGGCAGAGTGCCCCCTAGTGGCTGCAGTATTTGTGGCCTCTGTCAATACCTCCCAGCGCAGGCAGACAGCAAGTCCTCCAGCGAGTCCTCCACCTCCAAGGTCTTCACACTGGCTCTTCTTTCCCTTTCCCACGGCATCCATTCTTGGGGCTAGGATGTAGGCAGCAGAGAGGCAGAAACAAAAGACAGGAGGTGGGGGGAGTGGAAGAATAGGGCCATGGGTTCGAGGTCATTGGAGACATTGCAGTTGCCTGGACAGGGCGGTTGGCAAGAGCTGGCGGAGGCTCTGTGGTGGGAGTCAGAGGTTGGGTCTGGATGGCTTGGGTGGGAGTCAGGCTGGATGTGGAGTGGGACCTTGGCAGAGAGGCCAGAGCTGCTGCAGTACTGAGCAGTGACACCATGAGGACAGGACCCTCCTCACCTGGGGGCTGAGGAGGAGGAAGGGCCAGGGAAGCAGGGGAGTTGCACAAGGTGCCCGGGAAGGGAAGACCTTGTAGAAGAGACAGCTCTGAGGTCAGGTGGGCAGCAGTTCCCAGTGCTGCGGAGGGGACGAGGAGGATGGGAACTAGAAAGGCCCTGGATCTTTCTGGTGATCCGGAAGTCTCTGGAGACCTCACAGCAAGAGGAGCTCGGTGGGGCCTGCTGCAGTGGGTGAGGCAGGGATGGGACCGAGGGGCTGCTGAGAGGAGGTGCCGCTCACTGCAATTCGACCCAGAAGGGAAAGAGACGGCAGATTAAGAGACCTGTTAACGACAGAGGGTGCCTAGCATTTCTGCTGTGAGAGGAAAAGCAGGCAAAGGGAAGGAGAATGAAGGGGATGGAGGATGAGGAGAGCCTGGTGGTCAACCTGGTGTAAGGAGGTACAGCTCTCTTCCAATACAGGAGATAACAGGGGCCAGGAAGCCACTGTGGTCCAAGGTGGTTGGGAAATCTGAAGGCAAACAGCAGCCCTTGTTCTCCATTGACGACCTAAAGCTCTTTTCAGCAATATCACCATGAGAGTGGGCTTGGCCAAGTGGTGGCTGCGAGGTAGACCCGGGGGAGGGGAGGGCAGGGTAACGGCTTCCTTGAGCTGTGTGAGGGTGGTCCAAAGGGTTCAACTCACAGAAATACAGAGACCACACCCAGCCGAAGACACACAGGAATCCACTTATTACCCTCTCTGTGTGAATTCCCTTCTGCGCAGTGTCTTTCAGGGCCGGTGTCCCCATTTAGCTTCTACTTCTCGCTCCAGCTGTGCATGGTGTGATCTAGGTCAAGGTCCCCAAAGTGCATTCGCATTCACCATTACTGGGGTTGTCACAAACACAGGCGAGGCAGGCCACACGGCCTGTGTCCATTTTGCTGAATTCAGTATCAGGGTCTAAGGAGTTTGCCTCGATTCAGCAAGTCAATGCGGGAGCAAGGTTAGAATCCAGAACCTTTCACTGCTGCACTCTTCCCACTAAATCCAGGCAAGCTCAACAGGAGCCATCAAGAAAGTCCTCAGGGGGAAAAAACGATGTCATGTAATACATGCCCCAACACAGTGGGACTGGGGCTTTGAACTGGTTGCAAGAGCCAGTTTGGGGCCCCCTGTGCCATCTCCCTTCCTGTGCCCACCGGTCAGCAAAAGCTGATCTGGCTCTCAGCACCCAGGGCCAGGCCAGGCCCTCTTCTCAAGGGCCGATTTCTGCTCTCACATGATTCTGTCCCCATTCCCTCTGAAACCTGTGTCGAGTACCTGCTCTCTGCTAGAAGGCATAACAGGAGCAAGACTTGGTCTCCATCCAGCAGGAAGGAGCTCAGGGGTCAGGGGTTGCCAGCAGGAGAGCAGACAAGTAAACAGAGCCTTATAACTTAGCAGCTGCCCACCAGCAGTGCCCGCCCCTGCCCCTGAGTGTGAAAAACACTGGGCCTGTCCTTCCGGCCCCAGAGCTCTTGTCAGAATTTTTAGAAAAGAAAGACAAGGACGGTCAGGGAGAAGAACAATTGAAAGCTTATCTAATTGGATTTTGGTTGTTGTGTTAGACACAGTAATGAGATCTAGCCCAAATTCTCATGCCTGGACTAGAGTTTCTGCAAATACATGTAGGAAGGAAACTCACATGTGCAGGTCTCACTAACTCATGGATAGTAATGGCTTTAGGTTTGGTTGCACATTTCATTAGTCCAGCTTTAGCCCTGGTGCATGAACGTGGTGCCCACTGGTGTCCTGAGGCTACATGAGCCCCAGGATGCTCTGGGAGGACAGTGCCTGGCCCCCCGGGGAGCCCCATGCTGTTTAGTTTAAGGATGTGTCTTAGGGTTCATGTTTCTTCCCTGCAGCAAGGCATCGATAGGAACATGCTGGGATCCATAGCTGGGCCCAACAGCCTCAGGAACTTTACCTCCCGATTCTAAGAAGAAACTGTCCAAGCAAGTTCAGCTTGCAGGTAAGAACCAGCCCATCCCCGGGGCAAGGAAGGCCTCCAGGACCATTGCTGCAGCCTCAGGCAGTCCCAGAGAGGGAGTAGGCCAGAGTTCTACAGGGACACAAAAGCATCCTTTGGCCTGGTAGACATCCTGGCTCCGGCCAACGAGGACTGAGGGGACAGCTGTGCAGATTCCTGCCTGAGAGGGTTGACTGTCCTACCACAAGACATTGTAGATGTGTAATGATAATGTCCTGGTAGCATCAGGAGGGACAGAGGATCTGGGCAAGACTGCTGGGTCCTTTTTATTTTTTATTTTGAGAAAGGATCTTGCTAAGTTGCTAAGGCTGGCCTTGAACCTGTGATCCTCCTGCCTCAACCTCCCAAGTTGTTGGCATTACAGATGTGTGCCACCATGCCCAGCTAGACTTAGCAGGGTGTGTGGTGTGTGTGTGTGTGTGTGTGTGTGTGTGTGTGTGTGTGTGTGTATGTGTGTGTGTGTATGTGTGTGTGTGTGTGTGTGTGTGTGTGTGTGTGTGTATGTGTATATATGTGTGTTAATGGGGATTGAACCCAGGGGCATTTTACCTCTCAACTACACTCCCAGCCTCATTTTATTTTGAAACAGGCTCTCACTAAGTTACTGACAGCCTAGCTACATGGCTGAGGCTGGCCTCAAAACTGCAATTTTCCTGTCTCAGCCTCCCAAGTACTAGAATTACAGGCATGCAGCACCATACCTGGTTTAGATTTAGCAGATTCTTAATGAGCACAGTCTGAATTCTTAGCAATGAACACAAGGCATAGGGGATTGTGAGATGGTCAGACAAAGTTGATCAGCTTTCGAACCAACAGGATCAGCCAGTGACAGTATCAAGGGTGGCTCTGAACCCACTTCGGGCCAGAGGACACCTTAGAGCAGATGTGCAAAAGAAGCGGGTGGCAGGATTTGCCAGACATACTTGTGTGGAAACATCTCACAACATGCTAACTTGAAGATTTCTCTTTTTCCAGAAAGATATGATTCAGATGAAAAGACCTCAAGCCTTGCTGGATGGGTTATTCTGTCCATCCCGTGCAGTATTTGGAAAAGTGCAAGTGCAACTGAAGGCAAACCTGAAAACTGTGGATGATGGAAATATTTTTAGATTCTTTTTTTTTCCTTGGGGAAACTGGCAATGGGTTGGGGAGGTTGGGTGGGGGGGACTTTCTTGAGTTAAAGGGTCTTACATCTGATGTTAATACTTTCTTCTCGGAGAAATAGGATATATATATATATGTGTATAATGTAAGTGTGCGTGTGCACTCCAGTGTGTGTATGAGTATGTGTATGCACGAGAACCTAACAGCATAACTACAAACTGCAGAAAGCTAGGTGTGCCGTTTCATTGCAGGTCATAAGGTAGCGCAAGGGACTCTCCACGTCTCCCCCTTATAGGCAAGGATGGACAAAGACGGCATGTGCTTGTGGGTTAGCTGCCCATAGTTCTGGAAATGTATTATGTCAGAGTAGGAGCCCTCACCAGAGTCAGACTACAGAGGAGTCCTGCAGCCTTCCTACTGCCAGAGGGCAGGGTAGGAGGGCGAGTAGCTGGGGCTGGAGCTAACCTCCTCCTTAAGAGGCTGCT
The DNA here is from genome assembly GCA_004027655.1 of Graphiurus murinus. Taxonomy (NCBI): domain Eukaryota; kingdom Metazoa; phylum Chordata; class Mammalia; order Rodentia; family Gliridae; genus Graphiurus; species Graphiurus murinus. The sequence continues at coordinate 64,943 of PVLC010003725.1, forward strand.
TTGCAGGCAGGGAAATTGGCTGGGGTGTTGAGGTTCCAAGTATCTCATGGGAAAATCTCATGCATCAAACAATGCAGTCTTTCCCACAGTGCCTCCAGGCCTGGAGCTGGACAGGGTGTGAGGCTCTGGAAGACAGCAGGACAGTGTCATTTGCTTAGCTGCGGGAGGACACCGAGGGAGTAGGAGCTCATGGTTCTCTTGGGCTGCGTGCCTGCAGAGCAGCCTCAGCCTGCAAAGCTTCTCCTTTCAGGGAGCCTGTAATCTACTTGTCTCACGATAAAGAAGGCAAAAATGGTGCTTGAAGCCAAAGAGCTGTTCAGGGAATGGCTTTTGGCCTCGTTTTCCCAGTGGAGAAAGGAACAGGCTAGGGCTGGGCATCTTCCTACTCCAACTTTGAATGGAACACAGGAGAAGGGAATTGGAAATTAACTAGGAAGATGCTTTCCAGCAAGCCTGTCAAGTCAGGTGAGGGAGTATGTGGGGTCCCCGAAGATTGGAAGAAGGGAGTTTGGGTAGACCAGAAAAGAAAGGTGTCCTGTCAGGACACCAACAAGCCCACATCCCAACCAGGACTATGCCCCCTTCCCCTGAACGCCAGCTTTCTTGTCTTCACTCTGTGAAACCCACAGGGTATGTGATTAGAGGCTGGTCAGGGGCACCAACCACCCCCACGACCCACCCCAGACTGTGCATTTCAGATGAGCTGTCTGTGTCAACAGCCCTTAGTAGAAACGGCAAGACAGGGCAGAGCTGAGCGCTTCCCAGCCTTCCTCATTTCAGCCGGCGCTTCCTGGGCTGGTGTGGTTGGTGTTTGTTGGACATTAAAATGCCTGGGCTGGGCCCTTCCCTAGAGGAGCCCATGATGTTCCTTCTCCTTGTCCTCCTCCCTCCAAGTCCCTTCCCCCTCTGCATGGCCCCAATGCTGCCCCACTTCTTACCACAGCAATCAGAACTGAAAATCTCAGGGTGCTTATGAGGAGGCGCCTGAGAGGTGTCCCAGGCCATAGCCAGGTGTGCTCTGCCGCTGTGAATCTGTAACTCCTCCCCCATTTTGGCTCACTTCTCCATCTTTTGAGAGCCTGGTCCCACCAGATCATCCTGGGTGTAGGCTTCAGGAGTTCTCCTCTGCCAGTCATCAGGATCCAGGGGAGTCTATCTCTTTAAACTGTTTATGGCATATTCCTCTGTGCCAGGGAGTGTTCTAAGCACTTGGGTATATCAGTGCACAAGACAGCCCTCCCTGTCCTTATGTAACAGCTGGGGGAGGGGAACCTGGTGCAGAGTCCTTGGCTTTAGGGATCCCCTAGCCTACGAGGACTGTACAGTCTAGTTAGGGCAAAAGGGTAATATCATAAACCACCACAAGAGAATCTCCTGTAAGCCCAAGGCGATGCCATCCTTTTAACACAGTCCTGGCTTCCTGCACCCCTGGGTTCACTTTCCACCCCAAGGATGAAGAGCTGGGTGGTCCAGCTCTCTGGGAAGGAGGCAGCTGCTCAGACCAGGCCCAATCTGGGTAGCGTCTCTCATGACCTTTCATGCTGGCCAGGTGGGTCTGGCCGTGTGGGCCTCTGACTCATGCCTGCCACTTGAGAAGAGTAAAACTGAGGGGGGCTTGAGGATACATTTCCCAGAGAAAAGGAGCGAGGGGTTTGTTGGCTTTATGTATCCGAGGTACATCTTGGTCTTTTAGCTCCTCATTGGTCTCATGCTACCAAGATTGACACCCCAAACAAGAAGTTCTAATTTGGGACCAAATGAGGAAGGACACAGACCCCATGCCTACCTTGTTTCTGTGATCTCCTGTACGTAAGACAAATCCAGTCATTGGCCACCAGCAGCCTCTCCAGTGGGGGCCAGGCCAGCCCCTGAGACCCCTCACTTCTCCCAGGGACCCAAGAGGCAGAGTGCCTTTTGTTCACCCTTTGAAACCCGGCTGGGAGGATAGCTGGGGCTCCCCAGGGAGCAGGGGAAGGAAGCCTGGGATTGCTGCAGGGCATTGGGAGGCTCCCTCCAACAACCCCCCGCCCCCACCTTGTGCTGTGTTTCTGTAAGAACCTTGTGCTGGCTAGGCCCAGTTTTCCTGTATGATATGCCATGTATTTGCTTTTTTTTGAAATATAGGAAATCAATAAATTGCTAGTATTTCTTTGAACCTTTGCAAGCTGTGAATTATTTGAAGTTACTTACTTCCAAGAGCTCCTCTTACTGGCCCCCATAGGAAGCCAACCTTGCCGAGGCTACCTGAGGGCAGAGGGGTGACACCTCCATGGACACCTGCTCCACCTTGGTCCATGTGAGCATCACAGCGGCTCTGTTAGCTAGGATTGGTGTCCGGATTTACAAATAGCTGAAGTGAGGCTTAAGAGGAGACAAATAGGCCCAAGGTCACCAGCTCATAAATGGGGAAGCCGCCCCAAGCATGAAGCCTCCAGGTGGGGTTCCGTAGGAAAGACTTCAAGGGTGAAGTCCAAGGAGCTGGTGTTTCCTGGATGCCTGCTCTGCCCAGGCTCTGTATCAGGTGCTGGAGGGCCAGGCTCTGAATCAAATGTGAATGATACCGAGGAATCCAGACTCAAGAGGCTCGAATGGGACAAGACACAAGACATGCATATGGAACCTTCTGAGACACGTGTAAGAAGTTCCAAGAAGAGATGGACATACCTGCTGTGGGCTCTGCGTGAGAGCCAGGGCCAGCTGGGTGGAGACAGTGGGAATGCTTAGGGAGGCACTAGAGGGGAGCTCTTCCCAGCCAGGGAGGGTGATGACTGGCAAAGCCTCTACTCCAGCCCATGCCCTGGCCTCCTGGAATATTGTGCAGCTTAGTAACAACCAGGGTGGCTCGGGGAGGAGCTATACCTCACCCAGGAAAGGATGGGTGCTGTCTGTGGCCCGGAATAGTGGAAGCACTATTCTGGGGGCTCTGGAAATGTTTCAAGTTAAAAAATATATGTATTGGCTACAAAATATTAGATCAAATTACAAATTCAAAATCAATAACTGTTCCCATCTTCACACTTTCGTCAAAATACAGTATGCAGGCTGGAAAATGCACAACTTAAAATATGGGTAGTTCCATGACTTTCCTCACACTGAATAGCATCCAGACCAAGAAGCAGGACATACCAGCACCCAGAGCCTCCCTCGTACCACTTCCTGCTTTTGTCCCCTCCCCAAGGGTAACTTAGCCACTATTCTGACTTCTAACACCATATTTTAGTCCTGTTTTTAAATTTCCATAGAGGGAGCTATTGGTAGCTCCTCTTCCGTATCTGGCTTCCCTAGCTCAACCATATGTGTGTGACTCATCCACTCCCATGGCGCGTTGCATTTGCTGTTGATGGCAATCCGCCACGCAACTGCACCATGGTGCAAAATGCAATATTGTGTCACCGCCATTGTTACATCCAGTATTTACAGACATTTGAGAACAATTTGTGGGTCTGTTATCTCACATCCCCACAATTCCCCATGTGATGTGATTGCTGGGAAATTATAACTAACGATAAGAATTAGAGTTTACATGGTATGTGGATGCATTTAATTTGTAGGAGTACCAAAGGGCTACAAAAGTTTTAATTCAGCCATGCCTGGCCAAGAGGGCGGCAGGTCTTTCCAGCCCCTTCAGGGGACTGCCGATGAGCATGAAGGGCCTTGGGGCCAGGAGCAAATGGGCAAGACCAAAGTGGGAGGCACCAGGAGCCGCTGGAAGCCCGACTGTGGCAAGGAAAAGGTCTCACCGACCTGGAGGCTGAGGCTCCCAAGTCCATGTCCAGGCTGCTCACAAGTCTACTTGCCCCTCAGCCTCCAGCTGTTTTCTCTACAACTAATCTGGCCAGACTCCCCCTACAGGAGAGAAAGCATCATTTTTTGGAATGCAGTACATTATGTTGCCCAGCACAGTTGGAGAAAATAGTGAACCAAAGTTATCAGTAACGGCAGTAGTCTTTTTACTTGAGGGACCATATAATAATTCCTCTCACTTTCAAACCCCTAGGGTGTTTTGATCCATACTTCATTCTAGTGAGACAGGTAGAACACAGAGTATTAAATTCCTATTTATTTATTTTTATTATTTATTATTTATTTTTTTGGCACTGGGAATCTAGCCCAGGGGCATTCTACCTTCCAAGCTATAGCCCCCACCCTTTTTACTTTTTATTTTGAAACCAGGTCTCACTAAGCTGCTGAAGGTTTCGCTAAGTTGCTGAGGCTAGTCTCGAACCTGCAATCTTCCAGTCCCAGCCTCCCAAATAATGGAATTACAGACGTGTACCACCATGCCTGGCTTAAATTCCAATTTATAGATGAGGAAACTAAGTTATGAAGAGAGAAAGTGACTGGCCCAGAGTCACGTAGCAATTTCACAGCAGAATCAAGCCTGGGGCCCTGGCCTCGTGTGTTCAGCACCAGCACACGCACGAAGCATTAGAACACTATAGGAGAGGCCTGCCACGGAGGCGATACTGCGCATAATCAAATCTCTAGTGCATCAGAGACTCGTAGTACCTCGAGGCATCATAGGATTGCACATCGAGTGAGCTGTGGTTGCTGTGTAGACATGCTGATAAATAAACGTTCTGATTCATGGAGTATCAGATGCCAGAGACTACTTTGTGCATCATCTAGTCTGGAACCAGCTGGTGTGTTGGTTAGAATATGAGGCTAATGAGGCCAGGGCCACGGGGCAAAAAAACAAAACAAAACAAAATGCCTCAATGACCCCAGCAGGTCAAAACAAAATGCCTCAATGACCCCAGCAGGTGTCCCCCACTCTGACAGGTCATCCTGCAGACACCTGCTGCTGGCTCAGCAAAGTGTGAATGTCACTGGGAAACACATTGGCCCTTTCCAGAATGCTGGCTCATCAATGGGACAAGCCCCACGGGTGGAGGATCAGCTGAGATATCCTCTACGCTGAAATGGCTCCCACCACTAAGAAAAAAGGTTTCCTGACCTCACTTAAGCACAATATTTTCATGTATGTGTCCTAGCACTCTGAATTTTATTATGATGTATGATTACAATACACCAATAAATAAATAAATAAATGTTTCAGCCAGGTGTGGTGGCACACGCTTGTAATACCAGTACTTGGGAGGTTGAGACGGGAGGGCTGCAGTTTCAAGGACAGCTTCAGCAACTCAGCGAAGCCCTCTGCAACTTAGTGAGACTCTGTTTTGAAATAAAAATAAAATAGAGCTGGGGCAATGGCTCTAAGGTAGAACACCCTTGGTTTCAATCCCCAGTACCGCAAATAAGTAGTAGATAGATGATCGATCGATCGATCGATAGATAGATAGATAGATAGATAGATAATAGGTAGATAAAATAAAAGGGAGATTCATGACTGACAAATTAATAAATAAGTAGGTAAAAAGCATTTCAGCTTTCTAAATCTTGGTAGTAAATGCCACCCCTCCACAGAAGGCCACTACAATCCTGCTCCCCCTGCCTCTCTCAGAAAGGAAGCCAACCATCTCTCAGAGGCTGGGGGACCACACTGACCCCACGTGTGTTGTTCTGGATCCTCTGAGGCTGACACTCCTGCATTCTGGGGCTCGCACCAACCGGGCGTGGTCCAGGTACATCTGCTCACTTGCCAGCCCCCTCATTTATGCTAGAGTTGTCAAATGTATGATATCCTCATATATTTAATCCCATAATAATAAATGTAATATTAATAAAATATTGCATTTATAATAAAACATAATAATAAAAGGTAATATTTGCTTGGATGTATTTGGGCATTTGAAAGAAATTAAAAGGAAAATAGTTTTTAATATTAACTAATTCTAGTGTTTTGCATTTCTTCCTGAAGATTCAAATCTCCATCAGTATTATTTCCTCTCCATCTGAAGAAATTCCTTTATCATTTGCTATTGTGATGGTCTAATGGCAATAAATTATCTTTGTTTATATTTATCTTTGTCTTTAGTTTGCTTTTATTCTTCAAGGACAATATCTCTAGGTAATAGATTTTGACAAATGGAGTCTCTTTTTCTTTTACTACTTTAAAGATGCCGTTTCACTGTCTTCTGCTTTCCATTATTTCTGATAAGAATTTAGCAATAATGCTGGGACTCAGGGGCACAACTCTGTAATCCTAGTACTTGGAGTCTGAGACAGGAGGATTACAGGTTCAAGGCCAGTCTCAGCAACTTATCAAGACCCTCAACAACTTAGCAAGACCCTGTTTCAAAATAAAAATAAAAACGGGGGTGTAGCTCAGAGGTAGAATGCCCTTGGGGTCAATCCCTAGCTACCCCCCCCAAAAAAAGAATTCAGCAATCATTCACATCGTTTCCCAGTATGTGGTGTATCATTTTTCCCAAATGTTTTCAAGATGTTATCTTTATTATTGGTTTATGACCGTTTGACAGTAATATGTCTGAATGTGACTTTCTTTTTTTTTTTTTTTTGCGGTACTGGGGATTGAACTCAGGGGCATTCTACCTCCGAGCTACACCCCCAGCCCTATTTTGTAGTCTTTATTTTGAAACCGGGTCTCACTAAGTTGCGGAGTGCCTCACTAGGTAGCTGAGGCTGGCCGAGAACCCGGATCCTCCGGTCTCAGTCTCCCAAATGCTGGGATTACAAGCGTGCGCCACCACGCCCGGCTGAATGTGACTTTCCTTGTATATATCCCTCGCTTGGGCTTTGCTGAGCTTCTTGGATCTATACACTACGTTTTTCACTGTGATAGGGAAATTTTGGCCATTGTATCTTCAATTATTTTTGTATCTTTTTTCTTCCTTCTCTCATTCTGGGACTTTAGTTTCAAGTATGTTCAACTCTTTGATATTGTTCCAGTATATAAGGAGAGTGTGTGTTTATTTTTGTTCTCTGTTCTTCTGACTAGTTCATCTCTGTTGATCTGATTCTTCCTTGTCCCATCCCCAGTGCATTTTTATTGTACACATTACATTTTTCAGTTTCAGAATCTCTGCTTTGTTCTCTTTAATATTTTCTATTTCTTTGACAATATTTCTTTTTAATTCATTCATTACAAATATATTTTCTTCATATCTTTGAGCAAATTTTTAATTTCTGTTTTAAAATATTTGTCCGCTAACTTGAATCTCTAAATCTATTTAAGATCAATCCCCATTTATTTCCTTTTCTCTTAATTACGGGTCACATTTTCTTATTTCATTTTCTGTCATTGATTTTGGATGGTACCTGGACACTCTGAATGATCCATTGCATATTCTGGATTCTATCCTTCACTTCCTTGAAGGATGAAGTCAGTTAGCTGGGTGTCAATTAGTTCGGTGAGCTCAAACTTCAAACTGTTTACTTTGAGGGGAACAGCAGCTGAAATCTCTATTCAGCTCTTCTGAGCTAGCCGGGCTGTTTATATCCTCCCCCATGCATGAGCAGTTAAAGAATCAGAGTGGGGTGCAGTGATGCACATCTGTAATCTCAGCTACTCAGGCAAAAGGATCACAATTTCAAGACCAGTCTGGGCAACCAAGCAAGACTTTATCTCAAAATAAAATTTAAAAAGGGGCTAAGAGTATAGCTCAGTGGTAGAGCACTTAACCTATTATAATCAAGGCCGTAGGTTCAATTGCTAGTAACCCCCCCACACCCGCCAAAAAAAAAAAAAAAAAGAGTCAATTAGAGATTTGGGTAGAGTCTATATTCAGGATTTGAAGCTCTCTCTGTGATTGTCTCCTTTCCAATATATTCCCCTCCTTCACTTTCTAGCTGCCCCAAACTCTTTCCCCTGGTTCTTAAAACCAGTCAAGACTGTAAGCCTCTATTTGAGTTTTAGACAGGGAAATACTCAAAGATAACCCAAGAACAAACCATAGTTTGAGATTAAAGTGATAGAGCCTACATACTACACATGTAGTGTTCTGGCGAGTCTGAGCCCTATAGGCCAAAGATCCCTGTTGGTGGTTATGGTAACACCTGGTAGGGAGGTTGGGACAACCCAAGACACCTGGGAGTGAGAAGGGGGAGACCTAGGAGAGGCTCTGAGTCTCTGCAAGAGAGCCAGAGCTGTGGCTGCTCCTGCTCCTCATTCGGGGGGAAACTGAGGCCCCAAGAGTAGGACCCTCACACAGCAATCCCCAGACCTCTTGCAGCTATCACTCAGAGCTACTCCCCTGCTTCCCAGTGCTTCCCTGGGCCTTCCCTTCTCTGCCCAGGGATCCAAAAAGTTTAAGGCCAGCTCAAGCCTCATGTATTTTGGGTTGTTTGCTTTCGAGAGACAGAAGACAAAGGTTAATGAAATCGCCTCCCTCCCAGTCTCCCAAGCAAGGAAATCTGGCTTCCTCTTTAATACTTCCTTTCCTATTCACTCACCAAGTCCTGATAACCCTAACACATCACCTCATCTCCATACCCACTACCACTCCTGATGGGCTGCCATACAGCCTGGCTTTGCCATGGCAGCCTGCAAGTGCCTCCTGGCTGGCTGCTCCACCTCTGCTTCCCCTACCCACCTCCCCCCCCACCCCCCATGGTGATCTGATATGTCTGCCTGGAAACACCCACTGTCACCCAAAGCACTCCCAAGCTGTCTCCAGTCTACCCTCCCCATCTCCTGCTCCCTCTCATTCCCTCCCTGGACTTCACCCATCGAACATGCCAAGCTCATTTAATCCTACTGTCTTTGTGTCCTTTCTCCTGCCTGGTGTGTCCTTCCTCCACCTGCCCATCAAGATCCTAGTCATCCTCCGAGGCTCCTCTCTCGCCATTCCCTCTATGAGACCTCAGGCTTGCACCTCTGTCGCAGCCCCCATTGTGCCCGACTTGCATGTGTGTCTATTTTCCTTCTCTGTGAATCGAGTCTCTTGTTGGCAGGGACGGTGACTTATTGTTGTATCCTCTCTCAACACTAGTGCAGGGTCCAGCACAGAACACGTGCTCCACGTGCTTGAAGATGGCTCTGGGTGTACCTTCATAGCATCTCACATGGAACTGAGCTTGGACATCTCCTGGGCCCCTTCCTCTCTGGCCCTCGAAGGTTTGCAGCAGCCATCCAGGTTGGCCAAGCAGCCCCTTCGGGACGAGAACTCAAAGTGTCCTGATTGTCAGCATGTCTCTGAGACCACTTCAGCCTCTGGGCTCCTACAACTTCCTTCTCAGGCCTTGTCTTTCCCCACTGGGGCTGTGGAGAGTAGGTCTAATTTTCTTTTCCTACGACAATCTTTTCAATACTTGAACACAGCCATCTTGTGCCTCTGGGTTTTCTCATATCCAAGCTAACCCCCCTTGGATTCTTCAACCATTCCTGAGGGCATGGTTAAGTGTCCCTCTCACTGTCTTAAGTCACCCTTCCCTGGACACATCTCAGGTTGTTACTGTCCTTCTTAAGAATGGGAGCTCTGAATAAGGGAAGAAACATTAAATGTGGTCTGAGATTGGGCGTGATAGCACATGCCTGTAATCCCAGCACTTGGGAGGCTGAGACAGGAGAATCACAGGTTCAAGGCTAGCCTCAGCAGCTTACTGAGATCCTCAGTAACTCAGTGATTCCCTCAGCAACTTAGCGAGATCCTAATTCAAAATACAATAAGAGGGTCTCAGGGTGTAGCTAAGAGATACAACATCCCTGGGTTCAATCCTCAGTGCTGAAAAAAAAAAAAAAGTGATCTGAGGAGGACTGAGTGTGGTGTGGCTGGAGCTTCAGATTCCAAGCATCCATTTCTAGTCTATTCTGTCTCCCAGGTCTGGAAGTCACCAAGTCTCTAGGCTCTCTGTGCTCACATCCCTGGAAACTCGTGTGAAGGTGTTTTTGACTGCTCCAAGCAATCAAGTTCCTTCAGCCTATGTTGGCAATCTCCAAGGGGCTGATTTAATAAGGAGGAAAAAAACATATGGGTGTGTTGTGGTATATGTTAGTTCTTGGAAATAGAATTCCCCAGAGCAGACAGACCCAGCTTTGGGGTAAGTTTATTATCAGGTCATTCTGAATCTAACAGCTCCAGTTGGGGAGCAGCCCAGATGCCACAAAAAAGTGAGGTCCCGATGGGAAGGTCCCAGCTCTGTGTGGTCAGTGGATGGACTTGGAAAACCTCCTCACCAGTTTCCTTCCTGTTGAAATGAGGGGGTGCCTGGCTTCCTTCCTGTGCCACCACACTAGGGTGATATCTGGTGATCCTCAAGGAGCCCGTGCTCCCCATCTGCTTTTCCCAAGCCCATCAGATTCCCCGGGATCTCCACAAACCCCAAACCTTGGCCCCAGCCTGCCCCAGCTCCCTGGTCAGGGCCAAGAGCCCACAGTTTGGCATTCCTGCACAAGGTTCCCACACTCTCCCCTGCGCTGCCTCCTCAAGCGCTCCGCACCAGTGGAGGGAGGGAGGGGCTGTAGAAGCTGGTGAGTCAGGCTGTCAGAACTGGCCCTGCCAGCTCCACCTTCCATTTAACCACAATATCAGCAAAAGCCCAGGCCAGGGTTTGCCTAGACCTCTCAACTGCCATGCACTGTCCAGAGGGGCAAGGCAAACAGAGCTTCCCTGCACATGCCAGCTCCAGCGCTGGAGTCAGAGAAGCCCTCCCTCCTTCCCGTATCTGGGGATGACACCTGCTTTTGTAATAACCATCGAGTCCCCAGGGAAAGTCTTTCCCCTGCCAGCAGGTACTCCAATGCCAGAACTAGACTGGACCATTTGGAAAATATATATATTTTATATATAATGTATAACATATATATACATATACATATTATATATATATATATGTGTGTGTGTGTGTGTGTGTGTGTGTGTGTGTGTGTGTGTATAACATTTGAGACTCAAAATAAAAACCGGGCTACTGAGTGCACAGGAGAGATGAGGTTGATGAGGCCAAGCGGCCTTTCAGACCCTGGGTGTAGTGACCAGGAGGCCTGGACCAACCGAGCCCCATCCAACACCAGCAGAGCTTTACACCTAAAAAATGGGGGCAAGCATCACTCAGTGATCAAAGAGCCCCACATAAAACATCTTAGCAATTGCTATGTGTGCGTGCATGCATGTGTGTGTAAGAGAGATTAGCATATCCCAGGTTATTTTCATGGATGTTTATAGGTGCTAAGTGACAATGGAGGTAAGATATTTGGAAACTCAGGGCTAAATGAGGTTAAACAGCTGGTCTTCTTTACTCATGATTGTCAGAAACTTTAATGTGCTAGTGTGTATCATGGCAGCGAAAGGGAAAGAGAAAGAGAGATGGCTTGAAGCCTCTCCTGGGACTATTTCACCACAGGACATTTTTTAATACACACCAGTGCTTCAGAGAACTGGTGTGCATAGCTCAGTTGCAGAGCTGTAAAGCTCATTTTTGAAGGGAGATTCTGGAATCCCAGGCAAAGTGCCTTCTGGAACATGGTCAATGGCAAACCAAATGGGCACAGACCTCTGTCTCTGCTGACCTAGTGCAACTGATGAGGCCAGGTGGGAGGATTCTGGCCAGTCTAGTCCTCAGCCCGCTGGACAGGCCAGAGACTGGCTGGTGGGGAAGTTGGATTCAGGATGTTAGACAGAGCCGTTTCATTATTTACAGAACCTAAAATGTTCTCTCCTCTGTCTCCAGTCAATTCTGGTACCTGCTGACGCAGATTCCCAGAGTCGGTCTTTTCAAGGGTGGGAAGGCCATTGGAACAACAGGAGGGACCTAGCGCCATCCTTTTGGAATGTGGATTCCTGGAGATCTTGTTAAAAAGTGGATCCTGAGCTTCTGCATTTGTACAAGCTCCCAGGCGATGCAATTGCTGCCAGTCTGTGGGCCACACTTTGAGTAGCAAGATTGCTGTTCCTAGCCAGTCTGGGAAGGCAAGATCTGAGAGGGGCAACTTGGAAGGAAAAGACAGAAGAAAGCTGAGTTGGGGCTGCAGAACAATAGGAAAGTGGAGAGAGAGCAAGCATGAAGTGAGGAGGGTTTGGTGGCATGGGGGAATAGGAAGCCAGAGTAGTCTGGGAGCCTGGATTTAAAACTTAGGAAGAGATAGGAGGTGCAGACCAAGGATGGAAGGTGGGGACTAGGGTCCAGCAGCTCAGAAACACTCTCACAGACCGTGGAGTGGGTGCGGAATTTCTGTGCATGGCCTAGAACCCACAGCCAGGTGAGCTCTCATGCCTCAGCAGTGGGTTGTGGTGACTTGGGGCTCCTGTTCCTCTACTCCTCAGAAGAGAGCTCTGGCATACTGGCAGAATGTAGAGTGTCATCAGAGCCCCCCACCACACACACACACACACACACACACACACACACACACACACATGCACACAACTGTGACCAGTTGCACACAGCAGGCAGGCTGAGCAGGGTGGGTTGACTCACCAGCCAGGCCCATCTTCCTGTGACCTGCAGGTCCCAGGCCTGATTCCAGGAAGCAGAGAGGGGACAACAAAGGCTACCCCGTGCCTCTGCACGAGAAGGAGGTGGGAAGGGGAGATGAGCACCTCCACAATTCAAGGAAAAGAACAGGGAGACCTACTGAGGGCAGGGGCACCTCCTACCCCCGCTATATCCCACAAATAATGGCAAATGCTCAGAGGCGCCCACGCTCCAGGCTCTGCTCCAGCACTTCAATTTACATAAGCCCATTTAATCCCCACAACCAATGAGGCCATTCCTAATATCAAGCCCATTTTACAAATAAAGGCACATTTGTGGAGACAGTAATCCTGCCAAGCTCAATCTGCAAGTACATGACAGATCTCAGGTTGAACCCAGGGAAGGTGGCCTCAGAGTTTATGCATCTTCCAGAAGAAGCAGATTCTGGGGTGCACTTGACTCACTCCCTGCACCCCCGCCTCCACCCAGCAGGATGCAGAACAGGATGCTGGAGGGCAGGACAAGAGCGTCCCCACCAGACATGGCAAGGCAGCCCAATCTTTTTCTTGTGAAAACAGTCTCTGCAACTGGTCTCCCCAGTCATCTTCCCAGGATGCAGTAGCCCTGGCCTCTCCCCCAGTCGAGCTCTTCAGATCACCCCACATCCAATGGCTCCTGCCCCAAGGCCCCCAAGTCTCTCTGTTCATCTTTCTGAGCAGCAAAATTCTCTCTCCCCTTTCAAGAACACTGTATATGGGCAACATGTTCAATAAGAGGCCTAGACTCCCTGGGGATAAAGTCATTCACTCATTCATTCAGCAAATAGTAACTGAGTGCCACCACATGCCCAGTGAATGAGACAAATTCCTGGTGTGCTGGAGCTCACGGTCACAGGGACAGAGTCAACCAATGGAGCTGAATGACAGAAACACAGAGTATGTAAAAGACAGCGGAAGCTCTGAAGAAGGAGGTAAGGCAGGGAAGGGGTCAGGACGGGAGGGTGCCACCCCAGGGCTCTGCCTCTGCGCTAGCGATGGGCTCCTGGGAGCATGAGTAACACCTGGAGGAGGCGAGGCTCCACTCTGAACTGCTTCCATTGTTCTCTCAGGCACTGTTACCACCTGTGCTCTGGGCGCACTGCCTCTGTGGGGTCTATCAAAGGTACCCAGACTGAGCAGCTGCTGTGCATTCTCAAGAGCATCACATTTTGGGTTTGTTGGTTGTTTTGTTTTGCTGTTTGGGGGTACTGGGGATTGACCCCAGGGACATTCTACCTCCAAGCTACACCCCTTTTTATTTTTTTGTTTTGAAACAGGGTCTCACTAGGTTGCTGAGAGACTTGCTAAATTGCTGAGGTTGATCTTGAGCCTACGATCCTCCTGTCTCAGCATCCCAAGGACCAGGATTACAGGCATGCACCTCCACATCTGGCACATTTTAGTTTCTAAGACATCACCCTCACTCATTTCAAACCCCAAGCTCCTATTCAACTCAGTGCTCACCTCCCCTCTTATAGACTGTTCTAATGCCTCTTATAGACTGTTCTAAGGCCAACGGAGCAGGGGGAGGGGGCCAGTGCTGCCTCACAGGACCCGTCACGTTGCCCCTCTCCTGCTGAAAGAGGCAAGGACAGAGTCCTTAGTCCCATGGCTGTCTTGTCATCTCCTGGTTGGATGTTCCTCTGGCTCATTGTCATAGACTCAGGGGCGGGAGGGAGAACCATGAGACCTGTCAGGAGGGGTCAGTCCCAAACAGCAGCTTTCGGCACTAGTGGTCTCCTGTGATGGACCTGCCCATCTCCGGGAGCACTAACCCGTCTCCCCACAGGTGCCATGTCACATGCACAGACCCCTCTTACAGCTCTCCACAGTCAAGGCCTCCAGACTGCCTTCTCTTGGGGATGGGCACTTTGAGCCTTCTCTAGCCCACAGTGACCCCTCACTATACCGTCCCCTCTGGGGGTGAGAAGAAACCTCAGCCAGCCTCCACATACCCTGCTGTCCACCATGGTCTCAGCAAGTCGGGAGGACTGAGGCCAGCTTTGGCTGTGGAATCCCAGGAAGAGCCAGGCCTCCCCCAGCTAGGCAGCTGCTCATCCCTATTTCTTCCCACCCACAGTTCCCTCCTGCGATACAGGGGACCCTGAGCCCCATCCTGGGCCCACCCCACAGCCCACGTGCAGTCACTCTGGACCCCTGGCTCTGGGCATGCACATGCAGGAGGCAGGGTCTGCCTGCACAGGCCCTGGGTCACACCACAGGAGCCATCTGGCAGGGAGTCAGGGGTCCCAGGAACCCTGAGTGTGACCTAGGACAGCGTTAGTGAAAGCAAGACCTCTGTTTCTGTCCACGATACATGAGACGCTGGCGCCAGCAGCTAGCTTGGCTGCACCACTAAGCTCACTGTGTAGCCCAGCCAACTTTTAGTTTAGTTGGTTTGCTTGTTTGTTTGCTTTTCTGGTTGGAAGACTTTCCCAGTCTTCCAACAGTACATAGACTTATATTCTGGTGCAAAAGCAAATTCCTTTTCTTGCTGTAGCCCATATCTCTGGCTGGGTCCAGGTGGGCACACCCCTTTTAAAGCACAGATGCCCTGCTCTAAGGGTGGTAGTGGGAGCAGTGTGAGGTGGGGGAGGGGCTGGTGTGCACATTGAGACAGTCACTCCCTCTAGGCCCCGGGATTCTGCAGGCTCCGCCTCGGCTCCCTCCACCACCCCCACCACCAGCCCAGGTGACCAGCTTGCCCTATTGTTGCCACGGTGACAGCATCCTGTCTAGTCTTCCTGTTTCCCCTCTGGCCCTCCTCCAACCAAGGTGTTCTTTTAAAAATGTAAATGAGCCAGGCAAGGTGGGCACACTTGTAATCCCAATACTTAGGAGGCTGAGACAGGAGGATTGCAGGTTTGAGGACAGCCTCAAGTAGTGAGACTCTCATCTACCTAGTGAGACCCTATTTCAAAATAAAAATAAAATAGGGCTGGGGGTATAGCTCGGAGGTAGAATGCCCCTGGCTTCAATCCCCAGTACCAAAAAAAAAAAAAAAAAAAAAAGTAGAGCTGGCATTATGATGCATACCTGTAATCCTAGTACTTGGGAGGCTGAGACAAGAGGATCATAGGTTTGAGGACAACCTCACTCAGCAAGTAGTGAGACTCTCATCAACCTAGCAAGACGCTGTTTGAAATAAAATAGGGCTGGAGATGTACTGGGAGATAGAACGCCCGTGTTCAATACCCAGCACCATACACACACACACACACACACACACACACACACACACGTAAATGAGCTGGGTGTGGCAGTGCAGACCTGTAATTCTAGTACTTGGGAGGCTGAGACATATGGATCCATCACAGGTTTAAGATCAGCCTCAGCAATGTAGTGAGACTCTCAGCAACCTAGCAAGACGCCATTTCCAAATAAAACATAAAAAGGTCTGGGGAGTAGCTCAGAGGTAAAATGCCTCTGGGTTCAATCTCCAGTGCCAAAAAAATAAAAAATAAAAGTAAATGCATAAAAATGATCAAATTGTGTTATATACATGTATGATATGCCAAGTGAAACCCATTATTCTGTATAATTAATATACACTAATAAAAAAAAAGCATAAATCAGTGTCCCCACTTTGCGTAAAACCCTCCATAGCCGGGTGTGGTGGCGCACGCTTGTAATCCCAGCATTTGAGAGGCTGAGACCGGAGGATCTGGGTTCTCGGCCAGCCTCAGCTACCTAGTGAGGCACTCCGAAACTTAGTGAGACCCTGTTTCAAAATAAAGAATAAAAAATAGGGCTGGGTGTATAGCTCGGAGGTAGAATGCCCCTGAGTTCAATCCCCAGCACCGCAAAAAAAAAAAAAAAACCCTCCATGACTTCCCATCACACTGAGGGAAGTCCAGTCCCTCACCCACGTCCCCCAAGGCCCAACATGGCCCAGCCTATGTGCCTCCCGGACTCAGCGCAACCTCTCACCGCGGCCACCCTGGCCTCTCTAGCCCTTGACAGCACGGGCTCTTCTCTCAGTGTGGTCTCCAGTCTCCTCTTGCCGATGCCGAGCCATCCTGGGGACTATCTCAGGGAAGGCTTCCCCAGGGAAGCTTGCTGGGTCCAGCCTGGGTATTCTCTCTCACCACTTGCTGCTCTTTCTCTCAGAGATTCTTTTCACGATTTGAAACACACACATACACACACACACACACACACACACACACACACACACGTGTGTGAATATATACAGATATTTAGATATTTACAGATATTTATATATTTACATGTACATGTACGTATCTATTTTTCTTTCTGTTCACAGTTTAATGTCTGTTCATTATTTTTCTCCACTATCCTGTGGGGGTAGGAGGCAGTGCTGGTCCATCCCTAGCAGTTACTTTAATAACCAGCTGGTACCTGGCATAGAGTTTGTGCTCAATAAATGTGTTAAATTTACAGAATAACTGAATTAATTAAATAAGTCCTTTAAAAGAAACATTGTCAAGCCAGGCATGGTAGTACACACCTGTAATCCCAGTACTTGGGAGGCTGAGACAGGAGGATTGTAGATTCAAAGCCAGCCTCAGCAACTAAGTGAGATCCTGTTTCAAAAAATAAAAATAAAATAGGGTTGGGGGTGTAGTTCAGAGGTAAAAAGTTCCTGGGTTCAATCCAAAGTACCAGAAAAAGAAAAAGAAACATTGTCAATCAAGCAGAGTCACTGCTTACGTTGACATGATGTGAGATAAATATACGACGACTCCTCCAAGATCAAAATCATTCTTTTTCTACAGTGGCCATTGTTTTCATTTGTTAAAGTGCTGTAATGACTACAAAACAATAAGAACGCTCTAATGTGATTATTTTGCTACATAGTCCTACTCTGTCATAAGTGATATTCACAAGACCAAATCCTGCACAGGATCATTTAATTTGGGAATGATCTTCCCACGTACTCAGGCAACATGTTTGAAGAATCTATGGATTTTTGAAAAGCAGAGGTCCTGGGGCCTAACGAGGGCCCAGTCCAGATGGAAGAAGGGAGAAGAAAGCAAAAACTGAAACTGAAACTGAAACTAAATGAGATGAGGGCTGCATTAATTCACAAGTCATTTTATCTGAGCAAGGAGCAGTGGTAAGATCTTACATTCATAATCTGTGACTTCTCAGGAAGTGACCAAAATTTTGCAATAGGTAGATTCAGACATTATTTCACACAAGTTTTCTATGATAAGAATTGATGTGCAGATACTTTGCATTGCACAATCAGAAATTATTCAAAAGCCAGGTGTGGTGGCACATACTTGTAATCCCAGTACTTGGGAGGCTGAGACAGGAGGATCACAGGCTCCTGGCTAACCTCAGCAACATAATGAGGCCCTCCACAACTTAGTGAGACCCTGTTTCGAAATATAAAAAATAAAATAGGGAGCCAGACGTAGGGGCACATAATTGTAATCCCAGTACTTGGGAGACTGAGACTGAAAGCTGCAGGTTAGTGGCCAGTCTCAGCTACTTAGTGAGGCCCTCCACAACTTAGTGAGATCCTGTTTCAAAATAAAGAATAAAAAATAGGACTGGAGGTATAGCTCAAAGGTAGAATGCCCCTGGGTTCAATCCACAGTACAAGAAAATAATAATAATAATAATAATAATAATAATAATAATAATAATAATAATAAAAAATAGGGCTGGGGGTGTAGCTCAGAGGTTCAATTCGCAATACCACTTAATTAATTAATTAATTAATTAATTAATTAAATAGGGCTGGAAGTGTAGCTCAGAGGTAGAATGCCCCTGGTTTCAATCCCCAGTGCCACATACAAGCAAAAAGAAATTATTCAAAGATTTGCTGACTAACATACAAAGCAATTTCCTTATAATATGCTTGCTTCAATCCAATATATGACTTAATCCAATAGAAAGTGTACCACGCGAATTATTTTGAAATCACAATAAAAGTAATCCAGATCCTGCCCTGTATAATCTTGGGTAAGCCATGTAACGTTTCCAAGCCTCCGTTTCCTTGTACATAAATTGGAGTCATTTATGTAAGACCTAACTTTGCATGTTCTTGTAATTAAAGATTATGTTGCACAGTGCCTGGTACACAATAGGTGCTAAATATATGGAAGCTATTATCATGAATTAGTATTATTCATAACTTGTAAGCCATGTCCAGGGTGTCCCAGCAGAATGTACTGCTTACTACCTCTGCTGGGCCTGCGTCTGGTAGAGATGCAGGTCCAGAGGGGAAGACCATTGTTTTCATTACCTCCACGAAGAAGTGAAATGACCTTCCCCTCACCAACCTGCACCCCAGCTGCCGGCAGCTTCTGGGATGGGTGGGTGGGGAGAGGGTGAGGTGAGGCGACTCATCCTAAACAATCTGACCTGCCATTCCTTCTGCAAGCCCAGCACAACCTCAGCAGATCTCGGCCTGGGAAAGCGCCACCTCTCTGCCCCGCCCACCACTTTCCTCAAGAGCAGCCCCAGCCCCGCCCCGGTCTCCCTCGGATTTGCATTGCCCAGGCCTGACTTTACAGGGAAAACTGCTTTGGAATTGAGGCTTGCAAAAGGCATGGCTATTGTGGCCTTGGCCAGGGCTGAGTGTAGAGCCATGGGGTGGGGTGGGGTGGGGAGGGGAAGGGTGGGGTGGGGTGGGGCGACCCCCCTCTCCTGCCCCAGGCCTGGGTGCTTTGCCCAAGTGTGGAAACATTTTTCTCCTGAGTCTTCAATTGAGAGCAATTTAAATTCCTGCAGCTGTTGGGGTGGGGGCTGAGAGCCGGGGTGAGCAGGTGGGTGGAGCCGGAGCTCTGGTAACAGTGCCAGGGAGGGAGGGCTGGGCTGGGCTGGGCTGGGCACCGGACCTGTAGGAATGGGCCCTCTGTGTGGGGCTGTCATGAGACACAGGAGCCCAAGATGGTGCTCAAAGGCTTCTTAGAGAAGCAAGAACTTGAGCAAAGGATGGGCCAGGTAGGCAGAGGGAGAAGGAAGGACAGTCCAGGGGTAGGAAGGACACTGCAGGGGCAGGCGATCACTGGGGAAACCATAGTTAGCACCCTTTGGCTGGAAAGGAAGAGCAAAGGGAAGGGGCCCAGGAGCATGCTCTCCTCCAGCAACCACCCCAGCATCCCTGCTGGCCGTTAGACCCAGGGCTTGGCCCATCCTGAGGCTCACACCCTCCCTCTGCAGAGCCCAGGGGTGACCCACAGTCCTCAAGGCCCCCAGCACTCCAGGACACAGGGATGGACTGTAATTGGCCCAAGAAGGAGGAAGCCACCTGACTGCTCTGGGCTCTGGGCAAAGGCCCCTGGAAGCCACCTCCAGACCAGCCTCTGGTGCTGGACACAGCACATCTCCTGTCGGGCCCCAGGCAGGCAGATGGGAAAGGGGCAGAGAGAGCCAGGCCCCTGTGTTCACACCCTGTGCCCTGACCCTGGGCACCCCCAGCCCGCTCACAGAGGCTCTGACTCTGGTCCAGGTACTAGAATTTGGGGAGGCTTGGGGTGCTTCTCAGTCTACAAGGTCCACGTGCTGGGAAGAGTCCTGGCTCTACAGTCATGGAAACCTGGGTTCAAATCCCTCTTTGCCACTTGCTAACTGAATGGCCCTCAGCAGGTCGTCACTTAAACTCTTTGAGCCTCAGTCCCCTAATCTGGCATGGTGCTCACACAGGAGGCCACTAAAAACCCCAGGAGAGGTTGCTAAACAGAGGGCAAGAGGTGAGCTGACCCGGATCTGCAGCACTTTCCCTCACTATCACTCAGAGAGGGGAGTGCCCAGGGCTGCACTGGGGGAACCTGGAATCCAGCTGGTCCCCCGGCACCCCCGGCCTGCCCCACTCCCAACTGGGGCCATTTGGAGAGCCTGACTCTGGGGACCGCCCTGAGCCCAGCCCTCCCTACTACCAGGGTGGATCTGTGACAGCTCAGGCCCTGCCCCACCCTTTCCAGAAACCAGGCTGCAGAGTCGAGGTGGAGGCCAGCCTGGAAGCAAGCTCGGCCACCTCTATCTGGGCAGTGGCACAGGCTTGGCCAAGGGCCAGGAGGGACAGCGTGCAGCAGCTGCTGTCACACCCTCCCTCCCCTCAGTGCTCCCATCAAGGGGAAGTCCTGGCCCTGGAACCCAGGAGGAAAGACAGGCCCTGGGGCTCCATAACCCCCCGCCCCCCGCCCCACAACCCAGACTGAGCATGGTGAGCCCAGCTTCCCCAGACCTTGAGCCACTGGTCAGATGTCATGACCAGGAGGCCATCACAGAGGCTGACACTGACTCCACACTTGGTCTGCACAAGCGCTGCACCGATTGCAATGCATGGGGTTTCACTCCACCTGCTCAGCTGTCCCTGTGTTTTAGATAGGGGATCTCAGAAGCAGAGAAGGTAGGTGACTTGCTCGAAGCTCCTGACCTGGGAGTTTGACTGGAGAAAGTGAGGTTCTAGATTCAGAGCGTGGGCTCTCCAGCTGTAAGTGTTGGATTCTAAGGCAAGCGAGCCTCTGGAGGACCCACTGCCGACCCTTAGCTTTCCCACCTCAAAGCGGGCATAGGAGGAACGAGCTCTGCTCAGGACAGCAGCTTTTTTGGAGAGCAAATGTGACGACAGTTTGGAGGATGGGTCTCTATCTCTATCTCTCCACCCTAGAGCCCAGCAGGGCTGGAAAGTCCTTTTCCCAGAGGACATGGGTGTTCACAGGACACTGAGAGATCCATGAGGTGAGAGGTCATGGACCCAAACCAGGGCACGATGAGAACAAAGAGAGGCATGTGTGGAGGATTCCTGGGGTGTAGGGGGACTGTAGGCAACGAGTCAGGGTGCTAGGTGGGTGCAGGTCGCCTACTGCTTCTCCATCCCACTCCTGAGTGGTCAGGAGGCCCAGGCCAGCGCATGGCCACGCCCGCACCTTCAGTGTTTGTTCAGCACCGGAGTAAGCAGAAAAGCAGTGGTTGTAATGAATGAGGCCTATGTGACTATGTTCTTTCCTACATATATATATATATATATATATACCATATATATGTAGGAAAGATATATATATTTATACACACACACACATATATATATGTATATATATATACACACACACACACACATATATATATATATATATATACCTGTGATAAAGTTTGACTTATAAATTAGGCATGGGAAAACACTGGCAAAAATAACAAATAATGAAATAGAAGAGTGATAACATCTTATAATGAAAGTTATGGGAATGTGGTCCCCCCCCCCCTTTCTCTCTCTCTCTCCTATCATACTACTGTGCTCTCCCTTTCTCTGATAACCGATGACTGTGGGTGACTGAAACCACAGGAAGCAAAACCAAAGCAGACAAGGAGGGAGTAGAGAAATGAGAGGACCTTAAATGCTCTCACCACACGTCAGTGATGAATATTCAAAGTGAAAAACAAATCTTTTCTGGACCCCAGAAGGGATCAGCAGGCCCCACCTCGGGGGCAAGAGCCAGGGCTATCCCTGAGTCTGCCTTGGGGCACAGTTTTTAGGGAAATCCAGGTCTATCTCACATTAGGACGACCCGGAGAACCTGTTGGGAAAGGAGGAGCAGGAGACAGGATAAGATTGTGTCACCGGCCGGCCGTGGCAGCACACACACACACACACACACACACACACACACACACACACATCTGTAGCTCAAACAGGACAATCACAGGTTCAAGGCTAGCCTCAGCAATTTAACGGAGACCTTCAACAACTTAACTTGACTGTTTCAAAATTTAAGAAAAAAAAAAACAAAAAAACAAAACAAAACAAAAAACCCCCACAGGAATGGAGGCTGTAGTGTAGCTCAGAGGTAGAATGCCTCTGGGTTCAATCCCCAGTACCAAAAAAAGAACAAAAACCCCAAGACTGTGTCACCATTACTTCCTGTTGCTCTAAGAGACCCTGAGGCGCAAGAGGTGGTGCCTCTCACGGGGACTTGACACTAGGAAATTCTAGTGACTCAGTTCGCACCCAATGCCTCCATCCCTGGACTGCTCTCCACCCTGCCAAGGGGGCAGAGCTACAGTGCCCCATTATGAGGAGGGGGCTGGGGCACTCCCTCAGCTGTCCCACTCTATAAATGGGGAGGGTAAAACTGGGGTCCCAGAGACCCTGATGACAGCTCTCCTTGGGCCCGAGGCTCGGGCTCCTGCCTCCCTCCTGTGTGGTGGCTCTGACAGTGGAGACTTCTTGAATCACCGTGGCTCTTCAAACACACCACGGCAGCTCCTGCTTCTAGGACACTGTGCCTCTGTTCACCTCTTTCCTTGCTGTTCTCCTCCTCCCTCTCTGGAAATCGGTATAGACACACTTTCCTCCAGAAAGCAGAAAGCCGTCCTGCCTGCCAAGGCCAGGTGGGGCTCCTGTGTGTGTGTTCCCAGCCCCCCCGTGGCCCTTCTGTCGTCACGCTGAGCTGGAACCTCCTGTGTGACCACTGCCTCTCTCCCGCTGCGCTCAGGGCTCTGAGCTTAAATCACAGCACACCTGTGCCCAGCACCGGGCCTAGCAACACCAAGAAACGGAGCGAAGGCACAGGCGGAGCCCTTCCCAAGTGCCCTGGACCACATCCTTTCCACGTCTGCGTCTCTAGCAGGGGTGGCAGTGCTCCGCAGACAGTGCAGAATAAACAGGACTGTACTGTGTTCCTGGAGTGTGAGGGCCATCACGTAGGAACAGATACATCTACCAGCATGAGATTGGATGCCATTACTGGACTAGCAGTGACCGCAGGGCCCAGGTGCTCAGAGCCAGGAGAGATGGTGCCTGGAAGAGGCTGGGAAGCCTTCTCAGAGACAGGGCTCAGCAGGCCCTTGTTGACAGATGGCAAACGGACCATGGAGAGAAGGAGGTCCAGGCGGAGGCAAAGAGAGGACAGGCCCCATTCGAGGGTTTGCCCGAGAGCTTCCTATTAGCTCCTCTCCCTTCCCGCGTGGGTCCCGAGTCCCGTAACTGGAATCCATGACACTGTGCTTTCCTCTTCAGCTCAGGGACCCTCTGCAATCCCTGGTTTGTGGCTTTAAGCCCCAGAGGACATGCAGATCCCGGGGAGGGGGAAACGGAAGCACCCCGACTAGTTCAGGCCTCTCCGTAGCTCTGGCCTGAACAGCTGCCCAATGAAACCAGCCCGCGTTCCTCCCTTGAGGGCTCCCTGCCCCTCAGACGCCTGGTTCTCAGTGCCCCGGCTAGGAGGAGAAAGAAAACAGGAACCATCCAAAGAGGCCTCCATTGTTCCCCAGGGAGTGAGTCACACTGGCAGCATCCCCCACCCCCCACGCGACAGTGCTCTCCGAGTGCTGCTCCTGGTGATTCAGTGGCTAAACTCACAAGGCCTGTCCACTGCCAGGCCTCCCTCTCGGCTCTGAGCGAGCCTGTCCCTTCCTTGGGCCATCTGCCTCTCCCTGGCTGGAGGCAGGGAGGGGACCAGAAGCACCTCCCAGCTTGACAGATACCGGGAGCCTGGGTCCCCAAAGCACTGGGGGGCCACCCCGACTCTTGGCAAGAGCAGGGTCTTGCCACAGGAGAAGTGACAGAGTGCCATTTAGTGTGTGCAGTGTGTGATGACTTTTTATTCCTGGCATGGTGTGGGCACGGGGACAGGCGGGATGCTGGCTCCTAGTAGGGCCAGCTCCTGGTTTCCAGACAGCGGTCCACCATGGGCGCCCAGGAGGGCAGGGACATGGGCAAGGAACAGATCTTGGTGAAGAAGCCTCAGCCTCTACTTCCAACGCCCAGTGACTTTGGCTTTCCCACGGGTCTTGGAGCTGCAGAGGAAGCAGGAGCCAGTCAGAGGACACAGAGCAGGGCCACAGGTCTGGGGCAGGGTAGGGAGCAGAATGGGGAATGCTGATTTAAGAGGATCCTGGAGCTGTTCTCCAGGGGCAGAATAAGGCAACAGCCTCGAGCTATAGTGAGCCTCTCTGGCACTACATCCTGCCCCCTGCTGGCCAGCAGTGGCCACGGGGGAGAGAAGAGGGAGATCCCGGGGGAAGAAGCTGGAGGAAGAAGCCATGAGCTGAAGGAGAGGGGGAAACAGTGGGCGCCCAGAGTCTCCATGGAGGAACAGGATGGCTGGAAGACAGAAGGAGGGGCAGGGATGGAAAATCAATACTTACTGTATCAGATACTTACACTTTCTGGTTGTCGTTGATTCTGTTTCGGAGAACATTGATCTGCAAGAAAAGTGGAAAAGATATAGCAATATTGGAGTGTCTTTGGCTCAGGTCCTAGGGGGCTGGGATGGGGGAGACAGGAGCTCAGAGAGGTGGGAAAGGGGACATGAACACTGTTAGAGTCAGGTGCATGAGTTGGGTGGATTGAAGGATGAGGAAAGGGCCCAAGGGACCCCATCAAGCCAGAGGAGATTGGAGTGGGGGCAGCGTGAGGCTCACTTCATATTTCTGCTGCTTGAACTTCTCCTGCAGGTCGAACTTCTCCGCCTCCAGGTTGTAGATGCTCTGCCAGAGTTCCTTGGCCTTCTCCCTGCACAGGCCGCAGTGAGCATGGGGCAAGGGGCCCTCATCAGCCTTCACCCTGCTCCCACACAGCCCCCAGGGGCCCTGGCCCTCCTTCCCACCTCCAGGCCTCCCAAGGGACCTGGCCAGCTTGGGACCAGGCTCAGGAGCAAACACCAGGGCTGCCACGGCAGATTTCTGAGAATGGGAAGAGGTGGGGAGAAGCCCTTCAAACACTATAGAGCAACCTGGCTCAATTCCCCTTTCATCTCCTGTGTGCAGGTGGTCAGGTTAAGGTGCAGGCTGGTGAGGGGCCTGCTCAGTTCTCTGCCTATCAGCAGTGCCAGAGTGGATGGCCTGACCTGCTGGTACTGGGCTCTTCCCAGCAAGTCCACTTTGGGCAATGTGAGGAGGTGGCGCCCTCTGGTGGTCCCCAGTGAGACATGCCCTCTGCCCTACTCCCCCCCCCCCCCAGGTGCAGAGATGAGCAGTGCCCAGGGACCCCGCCCACCTCAGCTGGTCTTCATTCAGGTGGTCTATGGCCAGCACCTTCCTCCTCTCAGCCAGAATTTTCTTCTTCTTCTCCCGTTCGGTCTGCCTCTTCCCACTCTTCCGCTCTGTCTGAAGAGGGCAGTGAGCAGGGGGACTTGGCTTAAGGCTGCCCCTCCAGGTCCCCTGACCCTCCCCCAAACCCCCTGGGGAGTGAGGCAAGGCCTGCAGACAACCAAATTCTTATTCTCTCACTCCTACAACACCCCACAGCATCGCATCAACCGTGCCGATTCCCCAAAGAAAATGAGGCAGAGCGAAGAGCTTGCTCCTGTGCTTAGCCAGTCTCCTCCACCTCTCTGGGCTCCCTCCTCCCCCAACAAGCCCAGTCTCTGTGTTCCTCCCCTGCAAGGCACCATCCCCTCCCAGGGAGCTCCTTATAACTAAAGGGAGGAAGAGAATGTGAGGTTTTGGTACCCACCTGGGCTTGCTAAGCCAGGAAACCATGAGAGAAAGACCCAGAGAGAAAGACCGAGACCACAACAGAGACAGAGAGAAGGCAGGGCATACAGGAGACAAAGGCAGAGAGACACGGAAGAAAAAGTGATTGAGAGGCTCAGCACGGGCCACCTGGCGCACACGGCATGAATCTGGGGCTTAGGGAAGAGACTCTTTTGGTAGCATTTGGCTGGTCAGGGATAGGGGCATGGTGGCAGAACTGGGGACTTCAGAAATCTTTAAAAAAAAATTGTTCTGATCTCTCCACTGCATAAAGAAAATTGATGTGACTACCCGCTCCTCTCTTTTTTGGTGTGGGGGAGGGTACTAGAGGTTGAATTCTGGAGCATTCTACATCCACGCTATACCCCCAGCCCTTTTATTTATTTATTTTTGTTATTGTTTTGCTTTGAAACAGGGTCTTGTTAGGTTGCTGAGAGTCTCACTAAGTTGCTGAGGCTGGTCTCGAACCTGTGATCCTCCTGTCTCAGCTTCCCAAATACTGAGATTACAGGCATGTACTACCATGCCTGGCTCCCCTTCCTCTCTGGAGAATAGGGTATCTAGTAGGACTGAGGAATTGAGAGTGAGTTCTCGGGACCAAACCACCTCTGCACCTGTGTAACATATAGATGCTTTCCATCTGAGTTCATTTGCTCTACTTGAAGTGGCAGGACAGGCAATATGAATCCTGTATGAGGAAATCAAGGCTCAGAGGTTGCATCAAGCCACACAGCTGTATGTGACAAAGCTGGGTCTCCAACCAGAGCTCCAATTCCAAGCATGGGGCCCTTCCAGCTGCACCCAGCCACCCTGGGGGGTTCGTGGAAACCCACACAGCCAGGGGTGGGAGGACCATTGGAGCTCTGGCCCCTACCCACAGCAGCCTTTGCTGTGACGCCACAGTTTAACTGGGCGCCAGCTCAGGGTCTGGGCACAAGGAAGTCTTCGACTCCCACCCACGGCAATTGGGAATTTGCTCCTGGAATCCAACCTAAAGTCCGCCTGCTGCTACCAATACCTTATTCCTCAAGGACACCCTGAGACCTCTAGGGGACCCCTGCTGCCCCCCCCCACCTACCTTCTGGATGTAGCCTCCAAAGTGCATCATGTTAGACAAAGCCTTCTTCTTCCGGGCCTCGTCCTCAGCCTTCTTCCTGTTCTCCTCCTCCTCTCGCCGGGCCTTCTCTTCCTGGTTGTCAGGGAGCAAGAAGAGAGCAAGTTAAGGGCAGGGGTAGAAACTCTGACTCTGGGCTGAAGCCAGTGCTCTTTGTGGGTAAGATTAGCTTCCCCCCATGGGGCAAGGAGCCTCTGAGGGTATCCCAGCACAGGAGTTTATGGAATGAATGAATAAATGGATGGATGGATGGATGGATGGATGGATGGATGGATGGATGAATGGATGAGGTCCTAAGGTCCCATCATTCCCTCTAGCTGGGAGCTCCCCCAGAAGGCCTATTGCTTCGGAAGGGCTTTCAGCAGCTACACAGGAAGAGGGCGATGGGCTCTCAGATCCCAGGTAGCCTGTGCTGGGGAAAGGGTGCGGGCTGGAGGGTCTCACGTTCATGAGGCGCCCGTCCATGTCTGTCTTGTTTGCTGGTATGCTGTCAGAGCCGCGGCAATGGCCGCACTTACTTGGTGCGTGCTCGTGCTGTCTCTGGACTGAATCACACGTATGGATAGAAAGGGGCTGGGTGCTGGGTGCTGGGTGCTGGGTGCTGGGGGCGGGTGGGGGCTGGGAGTGGCCAGGGTCACTCACAGCCAGGCGGTTCTGCCGCTCCTTCTCTCTCTCACTGCGGATGCGCTGCTGTTCCGCCCGCTCAGCCCGCCGCTTCTCCTAGGGGAGAGAGGAAGAGGCCCTGGGTGTCACCCTAGGTGCAGTGACCCTCCAGGCGTGCCCTTGATCCAATGCTTCTGCTCTCAGCCGGCTCTATGGATGCTGGCAAGGAGCCACCCCCACCCCCACAGAAGAGCACCCTGGATGCATAAAGGGGGCCACCCCGAGGAGAGGGCAGACTCTTTGGGGATTGTCTCAAGCATGTGGAAAATGCCAGGTGGCTTCTCTGATCTCCCTTGAGGCCTAGGCCTCCGGCCTGGCCCTGGCAGCTACTCTGTGCTCAAAGATGCATGCATAGCCAACAAGGTAGGCGGAGAGAAAGAAAGGAATCAAAATGAGCTCCCTGCTCCCCAGTGCCCTGAGCTGGGGTCTTGCCATCCACTCCTGTGTCCCCTGCATTAGTGGGGTAGCTGTGTCCAGGCGAGGGGGCAGGGACGGTGGGACCACGGGCATTTGACTCATCATCCCACAGTCAGGGCCTGGGTTAGGCTCTGCCACAGCCCACAGCCCAGAAATGACCAGGAGCATCCAGACTGGTGGAAAGAGAAGTCAGGAACCCAAGGAGCCCCCTGCGGGATCACAAGAACAGCTCAGTGCTGCAGGGTGGGGTCTAAGGCAGGCTGCCAGCAGGAGGCGGGCCTCAGGCAAGTGAGGAGGACGGGGGGGGCCAAGGGAGGGGGACAGGAGACTTGACACCTACAATCCTGTCTTTGAGAGAAATCAGCTCCTCCTCCTCCTTCTTCCTGTTCTCAAAGTGAGCTTCGATTAGTGTCTGCAGCTCGTTCAGGTCCTTCTCCATGCGCTTCCGATGGATGTCCTGCAGGTGGAGCCCTGGAGCTGAGAGGCTGCCACCTCGCAAGCCAGGGGCGGGTGGTTGGGCTAGCTGCCTCCTGCTTTGTGCTAGAGGCACTGCCAGGGCCTGAGGTCTGAACCCAGGGCCATGCTCAAAGAAG
Source organism: Graphiurus murinus (assembly GCA_004027655.1). Taxonomy (NCBI): domain Eukaryota; kingdom Metazoa; phylum Chordata; class Mammalia; order Rodentia; family Gliridae; genus Graphiurus; species Graphiurus murinus. The sequence continues at coordinate 93,436 of PVLC010003725.1, forward strand.
AGGAGGA